>SMGT01007683.1:1399984-1427366 GCA_004794575.1 Lanistes nyassanus
CTCTCTCCACCCCGCCCCCTCTCCACCCCTTCCCTTCCCTACCCTTTCCTACCCACCTGGCGATTGGCTGCCCCTCTTTTTAACCCTGTTTACTCACTGTCCCTTAGTCATTTTCCTGCTGTCCAGCCTATGCGCCACATCTACTGAAGCTAAGTCTTTTTCTTCTGTTTTCGTTGTTGTCGTTTTTTCGTCGTTTTTGTGTCGTCCTGATGAAGGGGTAGTGCCCCGAAACATGTAGATTGTCTTTGTCTTTGTCATGTCTTAGCTTGGTCCAGTTCCCTTGTTTTAAATTTAACAAATATCTTCGTTGTATCTGTTTTTCTCTCAGTAAATCACACGGTGGTTTGGAAGCTTTGTTCTGTTCACAACATGTTTGCATAACTCCTGTAAAGCTGAGTGAAGTTTTATGATTCTCATCAAAAAGGGAAAACTGCTCCACAGACTGAAACACTATACCTCCAATCGAAGCAAATTTGAACTGACTTCCAACACTCTCTCTCTCTTTGGAGGTAGTGATTTATCCTCGTCTGATTTTTCTAGTTGTAATTGTGTGTATATTTATGTGCTGAACTGCATGTTATTGTATATCTCCCAGAAGAATTCTACATGCCCCTCTGGGGTCAACAATAATAACAATTATAACACCTGGCTTGAAGACAAGATGAAAGCACCCTCAACACAGCCTCAATATTTTGGTAGGTCACTCTGGGCTTAGGCAGAGTATCACTGACGTCCAGCACCTCACTAAATATTTTTTAAAAAAAAGAAATTCACTTCTTAGCTATTGTCAGAAAAGTGGAAAACATGACAAATGTGATGTAAATTTTCATAAGGTGGAACAATAAACCTCCAATATACGACTGAAAAAACAGCCTAAATCAGGTCACTTTCGTGGGTCGGTTGTTGGGTTAAGGAGGAAGTCATAAATGTGAGGTGGTTTATATAGTAAATGGTCTCCGTCAAAAATGTTTGGGTCGTTGGCTGGAGAAAGTCGTATATGGGAAGGTCTTATATGAGTTTGTTTTTTTTTTACTGTCTTGAAGTAAAATTGACATAAACTCACAAAGCACACAAGCAGATTACATATGTACAAAGCACTCCATTTCTATACATGTAAACTTATGTATATATACATATATAAACTCAGCCTATGTCTGCAACCACACCAAGCTTAGTGTGTTAAGCATGTTTCAGTTAAAGGCACATTATCTTTCACTTTGGCTCAAGAAGGTAAATACATGTATAACAAGATTTATATGCACTCATGCATGCACGCACACACACAAATGGAGGGAGCTATGGTTAAGAAACAATATTAAGATGGTTAATACTAAGCACCCACCCACCCCCCAAAAAAAAATCCAAAGCCCTTCTCTCCCTTTGAACTGAACAACCTTTGCTTAATAACTTAATAAGCCTCCACTTCCCCCACCATACAAAATCTTTTATAGGCATGCACAGAACTCCCCACCCTATGCAGTCTGACAATTCCAGTGTGTAAACAAGCTTATACCTCAACTGGTCTACATTCCCGATGACATTTCGGTCAAACACAAGTTCTTCTTGCCTGGCTCCTGAATTAAAAAAAAAAAATAGGGAAGAAAATGTTCATTAACAGACATTTCCATTGTATATTCCAATGACGAATTACAAATTTCAGATAACTGAATTATCTTGTTTGTAAAAATATATATATATATGTCCATGCACAAAAGCTCACTGTGATTATACCTGAGATGAGCAAAGCCCCTTACCCCAGTTGACTAGAACATGCAGGACATCGGACACATCAGGTGACCATGTGTAGTATCTTGCTTTCTTGTGAGCATTGTGCTCCAAGTGCCACTGAATCATTTCAGCAATCTCTTGAACACACTTCAAAGCAACCTTTCCATTGCTGTGCACCGAAGCTACAACAGTACAAGCATACATAGCTTCAAAAATCAACCGATCAAGCGATCAATCCATGCATTCAATCATTCAATTGATCAATCAGAAGATATTTACTTCTCATCCAAAGGTGTCATTTTTGAGAAAACGAGGCGCTAAGGAAGCTGCTGACCCTGAGAGAAATGTTCTTAAGATTTAAACAAGAAAGAGTCGTTACAAACATCACACTTACAGAGAAAGAACAACCAGCGCATTAAGGCATTCTTGCAGGCTGCTGATTCCATTTTACACATGGATATAATCCCCGAACAAATCAAGTCAGGTATAAACTCTGCAAAGAAGAAGAAATGTTTCCATCAACAATCATTCTCTTATTCTATTAGTGAGGTGTGGCTTACTGATTCTGTATAAAGATCATCAACTGCAACTGCAGCTATCTTTATTTTGACAAATACATTAACTCAATGACTGCCACCATCTTGAACTCTCGCTGTCTGTGTTGTCTGGACGGTTTTGGCCGTATGCGTAAAAATCCCCCAAACTAACAAAACATGCTACAGACATGAACCAGAATGATTTTTAAATGTAAGCAAATGCTGAATAAAGTGTTTATTACTGTAATCTTTGCCGTCTTCTCAAAGTTAGTTAAAATCCAGCAGAAATGAGGTAACTGAAATCCACTGTGCAAAAATCCCACCTTCTGTACTGTCTCTTTTCATTTGTTCAGTTGATAGTAGTTGTGAAAACCAGTATGTTTGAACATTAAAATAAGTTCATGGTCAATGGGAAACAACCTCATAACAACCATGAATGCCTGAGCTACAAGTTAGACACAATTGTTTCCAATGAACGACTTCTTGGAAGGCACACAGTACGTTTAAATTCTCCACTGTACGTGTAAGTCGAAGTCCGATTTGGACAGAAATACCATGGTACATTTAAGTCAGTGGCAGACAATGTGTTAAGTTTCCACCAAGTATCACAGTACCACACACCATAACTGGACATAAATGTGGAAGCACGCTATTATGCCATGTCCATGCTCAATCATGACACCGGAGGTTTAAGCACTTCCTGTACTCAGATGGCTAATGATGTTTGATGGCTGATTTCTTGCCAATGGGAAAAAAATCACTTACTCAGAGAGTGCCAATTAGAATCTCTGAACCAATTAAAAAGCCCAGAAAAAAACTGCTCTCAGCTAGACTTATAAAGGTCAAGAAATAGTAGAAGGTGCAAAAATGACAGCAGTAAAGACCATGAAAAAACCCTCCCTCTACCTGGCTGCAGGTTGACCAGAAGCTTTTCCAGACTTCCGCTGCCTGAAGGTGAATATCCGCATTTCAAAGGAGACAGAGCTTCAGTGAACAGTCTGCCACAGCCTGTAACATGCAGAACTGCCTCAGCAGGGTGTACGTCTGGAATAAGCCTGGTGGTCATCTCCAACTGTCAAAAAAAAAAAAAAGACTTGCAATCATATGCTTTAACTTGGGGACATCGTAGCCAGTAACTGAAAACCTTTATCCCTGGTCTCATATGGCATATCCCCCTAACAAGAAAAAAGATTTTAAAATATTCACCATTCCTTCATATTTTTAAAAAACTCTAACACATCAGATTATAGCCCAGTTTGAATTAAAAGCACTAAGATTCTCAGGAAACAACAGTTTACTTACTTGCTCAAGGGCTTTCAGGTGTTCCACTGTAAGTCCATCTGAAATTGCAGGAACAAATGGTTTACTCAAAAGGTTACAGAATGTAAATGTCATAAAATAAATCTGATAAATATCTATCACATGCAGATGTCACTACAGATCTCTTTATTAAAACTAAGGCCCCACAACTAATGAAGAAGAATGGATGAGACACAGAGGATGAGAGATAAAGAAAAATACTGAGGATAAAGCAGAAAAACTAAGGCATTAATCAACATTTTCTTACAACAAAACAAACAATAAAGAAAAAGAAAAGAAATAAAAATCAAAAACAAGATGATGATTACCGTCATCAGAGGTGCACTCGTTCTCTCCTACAACCTCAAAGCCACCCAGCAAGATGCCTTTCTGAAAGATAGAAACACAAGCAATGGATTTCATTCGCACCAGCCCTACTGCAACAAGAATGAGGCTTGTAAGACAGAAGACAAACATATAACAGCAGAGAGTACATGATATAGGTGCTAGTCAAGTGATTTTCAACACGGAGTGGCAAGTTAGGGTATGCACCAAATTTTCCCCCTCTCAACGATGCCTTGAAGTTTTGTCTTAAAAGTTAACCTCAGGGAAATGGGTAGTCAAAATATTTGCTCCATTCATTTAATATTTGCTGGAACAGACTACTGGCTTTTAGTCACCTAATACTAGGCCTAGCATGTCTGGTAGTGTGATGGCTTTTTAAAGAAAAAACTTATAAAAAGGAGACAGGAAGTGAGTGTGTGGGGGGGGGGGGGGGACAGAACAGTGCAACAGCTGAACGTTATATTACTTTAATAAAACTGTTCTTTGTGACAGACACTTACAATTGTAAAATGATCAAGAAAAAGGAATGGAAAGACAAAAATTTGGAATCTTTTCTATAATTTTTTTTAAAATCCCTGCCAAGTGATAACAATGTTTATAGCTATCTGTGAACACATTCTAAAGGATGCAGAACTTGCAACAAGGACCAACACAATGATGCAAATGTTTGCGCCTCTGGCTAATTTAAATAAAACAAACTAATTTGGACCATCAGCCATCGAGGGTTTGGTAATCAACTGTGCATGCAGGCCATGCAGAGCTCGGTAATCAACTGTGTATGCAAGCCATGGAGGGCTCGATAATCAACTGTGCATGCACTGCTTATACAGAGGTGCTAGCCCCAAACTTCAGAAAGGTGCACTGAATAGCGAGTTTACATTTTTTAAAAAAATTCTTTTTGACCTTAAAGCACAAAGACTGATGATCCACTGCAGAACTAATGATATTTTACATCACATTGACAGACACACTAACACAAAAAACAGTGCACCAACTACCTCAACTTATGGCTATTCAATTTCACACTGTGCAAACAGTTTTCTTTCCTTGACTGATGACTGTTTCATGGATTACACTCAAACAAAAAACAGATGAGTTGGTAGCGCTAATAGGATTTGCTGTGTCATTGATAAATCACAAAATTACCATCCAATAACCATCAAACTATAGAACTATCATCCCACAGTTATAAGAAATTGTCAAGTTCCATTACATGAAGTTCCTCCTGCAGTGCCAGAATCTCTGATTGGACGCCTTCCTGCAAACACAGTGTAAGTGGAATACATAAAAATAGCCTGCTATTCCCAAATATAATATATATAAATTATACCCAAAGGGAGACAACTCCACAACATATGGTTGATACAAGGAATAAAGAAAGAGCTAGTAAATGAATGAAAGCAAGGTAAGGAAAGAAAAAGCAGCCTTAGGGAAAAAACGTTTTAAAATCTTTGTATATATGCCAAATAAATTTACTTAACAGTTTTTGTTAAAACTACAGCCAACAGCTTGTGAAAATAAAAAAACTTCAAAAGGCTATCATCATGCAAATCCACACAAGAAAACACCATCAACATATTTCAGCTTGGCACAAAAAACTGTCGATGGATGTAGTGTCAAAAATATGAAACAGCTAGAAGAAATAAAGCGTAAGAGGGAAGGGTGGCTTGAAAAGTTTAATATTTATGGCACGCAATTAAGATCTGAAGCCAAACCTTAACCTTCATGAAGGGATTCACTTAGCTTAGTATTTATAATTACGGTCTGTAACAGTGGCACATACAGTGTCCTTCAGCTCCTTCAGGAGGTCATCCAGAGAGCACTGGCCTGCAGACTGCACAGTACTGATGCTCTTGGGAGCAGCAATCTTATTCTCTGTGACTGAGCTCTGTAAGAAGTTGCATGAATAACATAATAAAGTTCTTTGTAACTACACCCACTTCACTAAAATGGATCTTTACCAAGTAATCACAGCATGAGCACAGCTCCTCCCAAGCCCCTGTAAGTCTGCATCTCCAATTCATTACAAATCCAGACAAAATAAGAATGGCTCTTACATATGCAAGATCCCAGACACTATAAAAGGTTAAGGCTCCCCCTCCATCACCATCACCCCCCAAAAGTGTTCTGGTTACCCAACTTTCCCTGTGTTTTCTTGCTGACCTTTAACTCTTTTTTTTAGGTCACCTGTTCAGTGAACAAAAAACCAGTCAAAAAGTCACCCACAAATGTACTTGCAGTCCTGCAGTCTGTTCACATCAGAGCTATCGTTGAGCCCACAAGGGACATAAATTTTCTACATGTGGATAGTTTCCATTTCTTTCCTCAAAGACTAAAAAAATATCCTTCCACACCCACCCACCTTTTTTTGCCAGATAACCTTAACTGCATTTTTTTGGGTGGGGGGCAGTGTGGAGGAGACTGGACTCTCTTGGCAGAACTATTTTTTTAAAAAAGAGATCTAATAGACCTCAATAAGACTCGGTACCAGTTTTAAATTAAACTTTACCATTTACAAAACAAATAATTAAAATAACTGTCCTCAGAGTACTTCTACCTCAAAAAAACCCAGCGACAAAAAACAACTATTTTAAATATCTTAACTAGTTGTAGCTGAACTAATTCAATATATTATATACACATTTGTGGAAAGTAACGCACTGTCCCTATTAGTGGGGTTTTGCATAATGTTCACTTCAATGAAATTCAATAATCCAAATGATTTTTGTTAACACTTGTGTGCACTCATGCTTGTCCTTTGTCTAACAGAAAAGTATGAAGCGAATGTAAATGTGTACCACACCTTGCTTTTATCCTGCACATCAGGTGAATCACAACATAAATAATCCACTGAGGAACTGGAACAAATGACCCCATCCATTTTCTTCACCACAAGAAGAAATATTTTCATAGAATCAAAAAATAAAATAACCAAATATACTGACAGTTTAAGTCAAGCTTTTGTTATTACCATGGAAGGAAACTTTGTATGTCACTGCTGAATATGCTTATTTTATTTTAAAAACGTAAAACAGTTAAAACTGTCTACAACCTTCCTAATGAATGAAACCTGTAACAACTGTCATGAAAATGTGACACATCATGCATAATCTTTCTAAATGTGATTCAAAATTTGAAGTTTAAGTTTTTTGTGGCATTTTCAAGCATACAGAATGCAACGCTGGTCCATCAATAAACTTACATGTGCTTATAATAATTATTAATATAACAATAAATAATGAAGGGCTTTGGGCATAAACATATATACAATAATATGTAAGCATATATGACACTGACAGATGCAAATCAGAAAATAACTTACGAAGTCTGAGGAAGTGACTCCAACCCTTCGCTCAGTTCATCGTCAGAAGAATCACTACCAGAAGCTGAAGAAGCCCCTGCCAAAAAAAAAAAACCTGGCTGTACACTGTATCCCCCAAAACTGAGTGCAACAGCACGTGCATCCTGCTTAATTTTATCTGCAGATTTAATACTCACATCACATCTTCATTCTAAGACTTATAACTAGATGAATACATGCTGGGCCATGGAGGGCCATGCTTGTGCTTATTTTTCTACTCAGCTTTTAAATCATTCATACACTAGCACAGTTTGAAGATTCTATTGACGAAAGCATGCAAGAAGACTGAAAATTTCAGTAAAATAAAGTTTTACTTTTCACCTTGCTTAAAGGTCTGGAATCATAATTTTGAACAGACCCTATTATAGCATGCTAATCTGAAAAGCAGTTATTTTAAATACTGACCAAAGCACCACAAAATGTCGAAATACACACCATACCCTCTACCCACCAAAAAAAAAAACAACAACAAAAAGTTGTGCTGAAGTGTCATCATTTATCACACTTACTAATATGTCTATCCAAGATTGTGTTCCTTAATAAACATCTACAGTCTGCACTTAAGCATGATTAAGCAGCATACTATTAAGTAGCACATTAAAATATTTCTCACATACATTTATAAACAATCTATAAGAATATCTAATAAAATATATGCGCCTTATGAAAATATTCTGTGTGTCCAAAGAAAATGACAAAAGCAAGGAATGTACAAAACGTGAAACCCAGCATTCAAGTAAATCTTACAACTGTTTTCTCTTAGTGTCATCGCATGAGAGTTCACTTTTACTCCTAACATATCACTCCACATGGCAGCCATTATGAGGATGACATGCCTAGGTGGAAAGGTTATTATTATATTACTTTATGATTTATAATCCTTTCACTGCACACCATGGCCCGAGGCCCCATCCACCTACAATCTCCGCACAAAACAAAGAACCACAGAATCCGAACACAGTGAGTGAAAGAAATGAGAATATTGTTTAAAGATAGCGAGCATTTACAGACTGAAATATCTAGAAGTGTTCCCAAAAACATAGAACTGGAGGTCTATGATGCATAAATTTTAGAAATGATGCAGAAAAGATGGCCCTGTACGTCATTGTGATGCAAGTTTTTTTTTCGTCACCCTACCAGGAATTTTTCTCCAAAGCTTTGCAAGAGCCCTACAGACTTGGGTAAGCAAGACTGAAACAATACACCAGTGATGTAAGTCTACCGAGACTCGGGACTGTTTCAGTTGCAACTGGAAACAATCCAAGAATCAAAAGCAAAACTCCATAGGTGAACTTCCATACTTTGATTTCTCGAACTGCATCCATATTACATGTTCTGTGACTGCGGATGTTTTACAAATTCCTCTCTTTTGTTGGTTAACCAAAAATACATGCAGTACAGAGCTTGTTGACATAATTTAAGAAAATCAGTCTGAAGCCCAACTGCAATCTACAGGTGAAACCGAAAGTGAGATGGAATGCCTGTTGCACATTAAAACCTGCAGCAGTGAAGCGAGGACAGTTGCAAAGCATTAATGAAATGAATGATGGTCAAACGAATTCAGCTGTCTAGAGTACAAGAATGGAAAAATGTACTTCAAAATTTGCATGGAAGTTTCACAGAGTCCTAGCAACAGGACTGGCCAGACTAAAAGGGAATAGATTTGCTTGTGGATTTAAGAATTGTTGGCAGTAACCCGCACTCTTCTTTCATCTTCAGCTTGTGCTGATATAAAGCAAGCAGGCAGTACTAAAAGTACACGTCGGCCCTGGAGAGTGACACCTACATGATGGCCGTTATCCAAATCCCAGCTGTGCCAGAGAGCCATCAGGTCCCACTAACACCTCACCTTGCCCTGAAGTTACACGCCTCACTGGGGATGCTCAACACCTGGGCTGGAAGTGTGAACAGGGCCCCTGAGGCACCTAACTACTGCACCCACCTGACCTGATGATTATGTAAGACAGCCAGGTGGTGGCTTGAACAAGGGGATTAATGACCTAGCATGCACAAGCTGGATGTTGATGGCTTACACCTAGGGTCTATGAGGTAAATTCTTTGACCCACCAAACCCCAAAACGTGTCACCTACTATTATATATGAAATAGAAAAGTTAGAAGAGTAAAGCATTCAGGTATATCTTACAATAGTTTGCACTTACCATCGTAAGAGTCATCAAAGAAGTCAATCCTTTCTGGGTCAGCACGGCGTTTGCTTGCAGCTGGAGTCCAATGGATGCCAGCAGCTGCTTTCCCTTTCAGTCTTTCAGAAGGTGACTTGTGTACATTTCTTGAACACGGAGATATAGAAGTAGCCAACTGGTTATCCAAAGCATTGTACTGATCTCGTCTACTGACATCCTTTTCAGTCCTGCCAGATTCATCTGAGTGTTCAATTTCCTTCATGGATTGTTTTCTGTGTGAACTGTCTGACAAGACTGAAGGCGACAGTGGTTCCAATTGCACACATAGCCTTTTGGAAAAGGACGCATCATGGTTTGCTGTGACCCGACCAACAGCAGGCCTCATATGGCAGCTTGCCTCGGGATTCAAACCCACTTTCTCCACCTGATCAACTTTTACCACTTGGTCACCTTGTACTGGTTTCTTGGTGCAGATGGTCTCCTGAACAGGAGATGAAAGACCACAGTCCGTGGGTGAAGATGTGCTAATAAGCCCTTGCAAGTCCACAAAGAGTGAAGACGAGGAACTTTTTCCTGAGCCAGCCTGCTTGGTTTTGTGCTGTAGGTTCAAGTACAGTGGTATTTTGGCTGAGTCAGGATTAACATTTGACTTGGCTACTTCCTGTGAACACCTCTGGCCAGCACTAACTGAAACGGAAGTGACTGATGTCTCACAGCTGCTGCTCTTGTATGAAAGGTCATCACAAGCCTCAGAGTGGGGAGAACTCTCTGTTTCTTTACCAGTGCTTGCTCTGCTCATGTTTGCCTTGCATGCACTGGAAGCAATGCTTGATGCACTTGCATCGCATGATATGTTGTGATCCAATAGATAACTGCCAAAAGAGCTGCTCTGGTTCTCAGTTTTATTAAAAGACAAAACACTGTTTTCGCTTGCTTCACCACTCATATGGTGCACTTCATCAACTGCCTTGTCCTGAACGTAGCTGATGCTCAACTGCTGGTCACAGATCTGTGTAGGACTCACCACATCCCGACTTGCAATTGCTTCACCAGGTACAGCTGGGATTTTCAGATGAGTGTCATTCACATCAGATGCAGTTAAGCACAATCTTTCATCCTGAACATCCATGTCAACATCCATTTCTTCAGACTCCTGTTCCTGCTCTGGTGTTCCCAGAAGCTTATCTTCATCTAGATATAGGTCAACAGTTTCCGAAGGCTCTTGCTGTTCTTGGTCAAAAACTGATGCTAGATTTCTTCTCTTCACCATTTCTGATTCGTTCTTTATTTCTTCAGTATGCTGAGACAAATCAGTGTCCGACTGGGGCTCTTTCGTTTCCACAGAAGTCTTCTGGAAAGATAAGTTGATAGAAGTACTGTCGGATTGGTTGGTGTCAGAAACCACTTCTGTATGCATGTGAACCTGCAAAGCATCTTGACCTACAGTAATGTCACTGTCTTGCTGTTTGATGACTTGAGGTTCACATTGTGAAGAAACAGCCACCTTAGGCTTGAATTTCTGTGATCCCTTCACAATGCTCTGAAACTCTTGTATTCTTGCAGGCGAGAGAATAAGGTTTTGCTGGGCACTAGCCTGCTTTTCTCTAGTTTCACTCACTCCATTACCCTCTTCTTTGACCTGGCACTGTGTATCATGGGTGAACTCATTTCCAGGTTCTTGTGGCAAAGATAAAAAGATGCCAGTGTCACTTTGTTCATTTTGGCCCAAGTCCATTAGAACTTCTTTCAAGCACCTGTGCCTGGGCTTGTATGACTGTTTAAAAGCTGTTGGACTATGCTTAAAAGTGGACTCTGAGTACCCAGAAACGCTGGAAGTCTTTTCTAATGTAACCAGCTCCGAACTACCAACATTAGCCAATTCATCTGATTTATTATTCTGGTCCTGCTCTGAGTCCACCTGTACATGTTGGGTACCATCACACCCCCTAGCAGCTTCAGCTGAAACCGGAGGTGCACCTGACTGCAGACATGGCACTCTCGTCAAGTCACCAACTACATCTCTCCAAGTCAAAAGGACAGGCTTCAGATTTCTTTCAATAACACTAACACCCCTGTTTTGTCCACAGCCTGAACGTGAAGTAACAACAGTAGGAATAGGTGAAGCCTCTATCTGAGGATCATCTCTGTCCTTAGCAGCCATCCTGACAATCTCTTCTTGTCTGGCGTGTGTTGGTGAGGAAGACAATCTCCCAGGTGCACGATCCACGTGCTCTGTTTCGCCTACCACTTTAGCATGTTCTTCATCAAGCCGAATCCCCTGATCTGAAACATTTTCATAGAAGGCATTACCACTCAAGCCTTCACCACTTTTTGGATTAAACTCTATGGAATTAACGACACATGAATAAACTTTCCCACACACTGAAGGTACTACAGCTGACTGAATTTCCTTATCTGAAATACTTTCACACACAGTGTAATAATTTGCGCTTTGTTAATTTTCTGTCTGTAATTCAAAGTCACATGCCCCTGAGTTGATTATCTTGCATACTGAATGTTCCTCAGCTGGCTGATTTTCCTCATCTGAAATATCTTCATAAACAACATAAGGTAAGCCATGGCTACCTTCCGGTTGCTCTAAAGACAACCTGTCCAAGCCAAAGCTTTGATCTTCCAGCAGGTTCTCATATGATCTTTCCTGTGATGTTCTTTCTGATGTTTTGTTGGTAAAATTAACGCTGTGTGCAGTTTCTCTGACAGATTTTTCTGCTGCTTGCAGACCTTCATCATCTGAAACGTCTTCGTAGACAACATGAGGTAAGCTGTGCTTGTCTACTGTTTGCTGCTCTAAAGATAAGCTGGGTAGGTCCCCAGAACAATTGCAGAACAACCCTTTTGCCTGTTCTTCTGTTTTATCGTTGTGATTATTAACATTCAGTGTGGTTTCTATTGAGGATTTGTCACCATCGGGGTGAAATTCGTCATCTGAAACATCTTCATAAAAGTTCTGATGTGATATAAGGCTACTTTGTGCTGGTTGCTCTATGGCTGATACATCAGCGCCTTGATTTGCAGAGCCATTATCGCAAGTGATTTTGCACCGATTTTTTTCTACTTCTTCAGAACAGTTGTTCCTAGATACCTTCTCTGTATTGAATGAAGTTTGTTGCTCAAAGCTGGGACTGCATTTAACTGACACTTCAGAATCCCCCCTGTTTTGAAATGAAACTGTGCTTGAACTCTGAACATCTGTGGCTGCTATCTTGCTGGCATGCCGAACCATTTCCCCTCTCTCCTGTTTGTCTTGCTCACTAACTTTCCCATCAATCAATTTTATGCAAATCTCCTTTGCATGGCTGTCTTTCTGAGACTTGGTACAGCATGTGCCGCTTTGAGCAGTAGTTAAGCTTTTGCGTCTTACAGTTGTTGTCGAGGGTAAAACTTCATGAATGGCGTCTCCTTCACAGGGTCCCTGCTCTTCATGCCTGTGGTGTGTATCATGGTCCAGATTTCTACACCGTTTGCTTCTTTCACTTCTTGAGCATGTTACCTGGTCATAAAGATCCTCTGACAAATCATTTGTTTTGTAACACTTATTTCCTCCATGGCCATTCCAGTTCTGCTGAATGCTACTTTCAACAGACAAAGGATTCTCTCGGTGTGCCTTACCTGATCTGTGCAATTTTTTCTCCTTTGAGACATAAAACCTTTCTTTTGCTCTGCTCTTACAATTCCCAAAGGAATTCTTTCTGTCCCCTCCAGCTTCAGAGTTTTTTTTGTTCCTGGGACTTTCTCTGAATGTCTCCCTCTGACTATAATGCTGCCTCGGCTCCAAGTGGTGCTTCCAATTTTTTACATAGCTGTCAGGACTAACTTTGTGATGAGCACCACCACATTCATTGTGTCTTGTGAATGTGAATCTATGTTTGTTACTGTCATGCATATTCAATCCAATTCTGCTGAAGTCTCTGTCTGATAGAATTCTTTTGCTGTACAGCACATCTGCTGTATCTTTTATGCTATAATGTCTACTTGTGCAATGTGGATCAATGTCTGTCCTTTTGTTGTGCTGGCGCTGGTTTGTTCTTCCATTAGTGCTGTTTGAAGAAGCCGTGAACTGACTGCTCCAGTATGATACACCAGCTCCCTGTCTATCAGAACAAAAATTTTGTTCTCTGCCTCTGTGATGTCCTGCCCTGCTACTGAAAAGTAAGCCTGTTTCTCTCGGATCCAATTCTTGCCAAAAATGAGGGATTCTTTCAAAGGAGCTTGGCTGCTCTCCATCATTTCTTCCAGGGTATTCTTCATGTTCTACAAAAGGACGTTCAACAACTTCATCTGTCACACCCTTTGCTATACGATTGCTATTTGCCTCCTTACCTTTCCTTGTTTCTGCCCAGCTCTGGGTATGAGCCAGCTCCCTTGTCCTTCCACATGTGCTCCTGTCCACAACGCCATGCTCTCTTTCTTGGGCATGTTCAGCTTTGGAAGGCTGCTCTGATCCGTACTGCATCAACACTCTAGCTCCTGACAAATTTTTGCTCATGCCACCTCTTGCCATACCAGTCTCATGACTCTTTTCGTGCCTGGCGTATTTATCATGGTGAGCTGGCCAAGTTTTTGGTGACAGCGGTACAGATGCTGACACAGTCTGCTGGTGAACTTTTTTACTGTTAAAATATGTCTGGTCTTTGGCACTCACCTGCATCCCATCTATACGTACATTATCAAGATGTTCTGCTTTTCTATTTAAGACAGCTATGTTGGACTCTTGTCCTTCATCATGGAGCACCCCGACTTTCCTGTCATGTCTTGCAGCAGCTGCTTTCATACGTTGCTTTTGTCTTCTGTCTCTCCGTGTTTTACGAATTCTATCCTCCTCAAACTTTCTGTGTAAATCTAAGGGACTATATTTAGAAGTAACGGTGCCAGATATTGCAAGATGATCATACATAGGTGTGGCAGGAACTGATATGGGACTCTTTTTTTGTGCTTCAGATCTGGAAGTGGCTGAAAATGGCAACATCCCTGCAGGTTGTAAGCCACCAGCTGCTGCATCTGGAATTCCAGATTTGGCTGGTCCACATACAGACGAAGTTGCTGGATAAAATGACAGGACTGGTGCCTGTGATCTAAATCCCTGTGAGGTGTCCTGAGCTGTTAACAGGTCTGTCACTGGGGCTGGAATTGCAGCTGGGTTAGAAGAGAAAGGCATATCATCAACTCGACTGTACACCTTCAGAACGCAGCACATCATGCATTTCAATTTCTTCAAGCCACAATAAACAAACTTCTGACATCAGTAAACAGTAATGAAATAATCCTGAGCTGTGAAAGACCCAGTATGCTTTTTAGATTTACAAGACTGAAGTTGTAGTCTAGTGATATGCTGATGAATTCGCCTTTCAGACATCCATTAACATTATAACAATGCCAATGATAACCAAAGGGCCGAGGCTTTCATCATATCAAGATCACCATCACAGTGTATGCAGCCTGTAACTGCTATTGAAAGTTGTCTACAGAGTGTGAGGGCAGAATGGTGTGTTCAAAGACAGGGTGCAGTCAGCACTTGTTCTTTTCAAAGGTAATAAAGCCCATGTGTAACACTTTTATTAGCATTTATCGTAGTAAATGAAAGCAATGATAAGAAAATAGAACAATCAGGTATCAACATTAGCGTAAGTTTCAGTTTACCCAGGTAGATGAATCTTTTATAAAAGAATTAGAAAACATGCAGCTGCAGTGAGACCTTGATGTAGCTGCTTCTTCGTGTTTGTAACTAGTATTTCCATTACAGATTCTACTAATGAAAACCCCTCAGAAAACTGACAAATATTAACACGGCTTGGTCTGCAGAATAATCATTACAGAATTTGTAACAGTAGAAATATTTATTAAATCATTTTTTAAAATTAGTGACATAGTCATGTTTTCAGACTACAAGAACAATGATAACATTAAAAAAGTTTTAAAATTTCATACACTCCTCTCCAGAATGACTGTTAACTCCTCTAACTTCTCTTTTTAGACTCAACGATCAGCTAAACTTCATTATTTGCTTTTGTTGGAATATATTTTTCTTTTCAATGTCGCGTCTGCTATTAAGAACACATGAAAACCAACCAACCATAAATACTCATCACACAGTATTGAATAATGCAGTATGGGTCAAACAGTTAGTGCCATACATTGTGCTCAAAATATTTAATACTGAACAATAAACATTTGACATTTGAGACCAAAGTAACAAGGTGGCATTAACCAAGCAGAGAAAGATGGCAAGCATGGCAGGCAACAATCAAAATGTTAGTGGGAAGGGAAAGGAAATGGTCCATAGCAACATCATCAGTTGCAGGAATTTGTCATTAGTGTCCCATGCAGGCCACTTAAAACGTTCTCAAACCCAGGAAATAAATGGATGCAATATTTTGGGGTACACTATCTCTTCTCTTTGTAATGTACTCTTATATAATAGTATCAATGATTAATGGTCATGCACTTTTGAGAACATTCCCTGGTCTAAATTCACTGAATTTTAGCAACATGCAAGACATGCGAACCCCCTGAACACTTGATTAATTTTGTAATCAGTTCACTACAAACTTTTATTAGTAAGAAACAAAAGTAATGAAAAGGATGCTTACAGCAAGTCAAGAGAATAGGAACAATTTTTGAACACTGAATGCAGAAATGCATCACATCTTTGTACCTTGCCCTGCCATTCCATCTTCTGACCTTGGTTTTTCTTCAGCTGTGTTCGAACTCCTGCTCAGTGTGTCTCCAAGATGGACTTGAGAGGCAGACTTGTGATATCCCCCAATGGCCAAATCATCTGGCATTTCAACCTTCTCCAGCCGTCGACCTTCCTCTTTACAAGGATGTGGATCTTTGCCAGCATTTTCAACAAAAACCAACAAGTAGCAGGTTTTTTCTGCAGGTGATGACTCAATAAAACTTTGAGTTTTTGCTAAGGCTGAGTCCAATGTCTTATCATCAGAGTCCTGTGGATCAAAGACACTCCCTCCACAAGATTCTGCAGACCTTTCGACTAGTTCCAACGAAGTGTCTGCAAGTGAAGGCCTCTCTGAAGAAACTGCAGCTGAGTCCTGAGCTGCTGCATTTTCTGCAACTGAGACTTCAGGTAGTTCCATTTCGGCATCTCCTTCAGGGAGGGTGAGGGAAACTTGGTGGTCTGACTCAGATTCTGAATGTAGAGGATTTCTAGCAAATGCTTCACTGAGAACCACAGTGCTTTCAGAGCTGCAGATCGTAATGACTTCTGGTATGCCATCGTTACTTTTTCCCCTCTGACCATCATTAGTGCCATCTGCTGGTGGGACATGTGAATCCTCTTTCACAGGCCTGGATGAGCAGGAAGCAGAATCCTGCAAAAATGAGAACAATGACAATGATGCCATCCACTTCTTCAGCTGAGCCAATGAGATTTGCTCAGGACATGGTAACTCTACATTTGAGTCTGCGGACACCTCTTCTTTCTCTCCTGAAGCTTTTACAGTTTCTGCATCTTCTACAGAGTGAATTGATCTCTGAGCACTCTGGGACAATGACATGGACGGCTGATTATAAAGTTTACTAGGAATACGTGCTGAAAGGGATGTGCCCATATCACGTTTCTCTTTCAAAATCCTGAGTTTCACTGCCTTTGACACTTTTGTCAATTTTTTAATGGCAAGTGGTGGGCTGTTCTTGCAGCCAGGTAAACAAGGCCTTTTTCTCACTAAGGCATTACCCAGGGTTTCACATGAAGACTTCATGAAGGGAATAAGGTTCTGCACAGCTGCTGGTGCTAGTGTCGAGACGTATTTTGCAGATTTATGTCTCAGTGATGAAGTTCTTGTAATGGCATTTACTTGAACAGATGCATTACCAGAATATGAGCTGGCTTCTGCACACTTTGCCACTTCTGAAGTGAAAACCACATGTGAAGATTTCAGTTCATGAACTGAGGATGACTTCTCTTTGGAACGTTTACTTTTCACAATGCCATGCACTTCTGATAAGGGTTCATTACCATGGTTTTTTCTTTTTTGTGAAAAACCTACTTTGAAATGTTGGTCTGAAGGAACTAAGCTTGCAGATTCCGTGAACTTCTTCATCAAAGATTCCAGCTTAAATGCATCTTTAATTTTTGATTGCTCTGAGGAGATATTCTGAGAGTTCTGATGAAACTCATTAGAACCAGGCATTGTCTTTCCTGTAGACACTGTTTGAGAAAACATGTCAAAGTTTGTGACCTTTTCATAACTTTGACGTGAAGGCTCCTTAGGGCTATTTTGTGAAGTGCCACTATGTGTGACTGGCTCTGCAGGGCTTGATTCAGCTCCAAAATAGTTTCTGGATGGTTTTAAAGTGTCACATAGAGAGGTTTGTTGGCCAGTCTTAGAAATGTACATAGAGGTTGCTTTTTCAGCTAGACTGTCTTTAGAAGCAACTTCAAGCAAGGCAAAAGGGGAGATTTTCTCAAAACTGGTTAATGGCTGAGACAGCACAGGTTTAATCATTTTTTGTTGCTGAGCAACTTGAGGTGCCTTTGGCAATGGTTTCAGAATGCTGCACGAGGAAGTTTGTTGACCTTTCTTAGAAATGCTACTAGAACTAAATGTCACTTCTCTGGAAAGGCTGGCTATAGATGTACCTTCAGGAGCAGAAATGGAGGCTTTTATGAAATCTCCTGATGTCTGCACCAGCACAGGTATACTTAATCCTGTTTGTGAATAGGTCCTTGCATCCAGTTTCAAAATGTTACTTGAAGAATTCTGTTGACCAGTCTTAAAATTGCATACAAAAGTTGCTTTTTCACCTGGGCTGTCTTTAGAAGCATCTTCAAGACAGGCAGAGGGGGCGATTTTCTTAGAACTGGTTAATGGCTGAGACAGCACAGATTTAGTCAATCTGTTTTGTCGAGGTGCCTTTGGAAATGGTTTCAGAATGCTGCATGGGGAATTCTGTTGATCTTTCTTAGAAACACAAGTAGAAGTTGCTTCTCTAGAAAGGCTGGCTATGGATGCACTTTCAGAGGAAGCCGAAAGTGAGGATTCCATTAAATCTGATGTTTGGGACAGCAAAGATTTACCTAATCCTGTTTGTGAATATTTTTTTGGATGTGGTTTCGAAATGTTAATTGAAGAATTCTGTTGACCAGTCTTAGAATTGCACACAAAACTTGCTTTTTCAGCTGGTTTGTCTTTAGAAGCACCTTTAAGACAGGCAAAAGAAGAGATTTTCTCAGAACTTGTTAAAGGTTGAGGCATAACAGGTTTAGTCAATCCTTTCTGTCGAGATGCCTTTGGCGCTGGTTTCAGAATGCTGCAAGGGGAAGTCTGTTGACCTTTCTTAGAAATGCTACTAGAAGTTGCTTCTCTAGAAAGCCTGGGTGTAGATGTACCTTCAGATGGAGCAGAAAGTGAGGGTTTCATGGAATCTCCTGATGTCTGGCGCAGCACAGGTTTACTTAATCCTGTCTGTAAATAGGTCTTTGGATGTGGTTTCAAAATGTTACTCAAAGAATTCTGTTGACCCGTTTTAGAAATGCACACAGACGGATGTTCAGATGTAGAAAGTACCAGTTTCTTGGAACCAGATGACATCTCAGGCAGCACAACTTTAGTCAATCTTGTTTTGGGATGGACAGCTGATAATGGTTTACCTCGCAAATTCTGTAGACTATTCTTAGAAGGGCAAAGAAGTGTTGCTTCCCTGGTAAAACTAGTTTCAGATGCAGCTGTTGGCATGATCTTCTCAAAACCAGTTGATGTCTGAAGTAGCATTGGTTTTGAAAACTCTTTTTGTGGATGTGCCTTCAGAGATGGCTTCAAAATGGTGCCTGGAGAATTATGCTGAACATTCTTAGAATTCGGATCTCCAGTAAGGTTTGATTTACATGCTTCTTCAGATTGACCAGACCATAACACTTTTCTGGAACCAGCTGATGGCTGAGGCAGCTCAGACTTAGTCAATCCTGAATAAGGATGCACCTTTGGCGATGGTTTAACATTACACGAAAAATTCTGACTAGAAGCAGGAGTGGTTCCTCCAGTAAGGATGGTTTCAGATGCACCCTTAGATGGTGCAGTAAGAGTGACTTTCTCGGAACCTGTGGAAATCTGAGGTATCACAGGTTGTGTCAATCCTGTTTGTGGATAGCTTTTTGAAGAGATGCTAATCTGAAAATTGTGTTGACTATTCTTATGTATGCAAGTAGAAGCTGCTTTTCCAATAAGGCTGGTTTTAGGTGCATCTTCAGATGAACCAAAATGTGATGCTGATGCCCTATGCACCCAAGGTCTTGTTGCTCTTGTTTCTGGATGTTCCCTGAGATATCCTTTTGAAAGTGAATGCAGCTTATTTTGACTCACCCTTTCTGAAGTACACGATCTATCAAGAGAGGTAGACTTTGTAGGCAAAATGCCCTTCCTATCTTGCTGTTCCAAACAGTGTCGCTTCTCAAGGCAATTCTCCCCATCAACTCTATATTGTTCTTTATTCAGGAAAGTCTGAGAATATAAAAACCTACAACTATGCCTTCTATCAAACAGTCTTTCAATTTTGTCTGACTTGTTGTAATATGATGAGTGTCTAAAAAATCCACCCCTTCTTTGAAATGAATCTGCACTGTCACACTGCCATTTTGGTCCTGCGAAATTGCCCGCATAACCTGTAAAATTCCTGTCTACAAACTGATCTACGTCTCTTGCAAAACGAGAATTTTTCTCCCACTGTTCATGTAACAGACACCCCTGTGACCTTCTATTGTTTGACCAGAAATTGTCAGGGGATTTCAGAGAACAATAATCTCTTCTCTGGGTTGTAGCCCATTCATCACGTTTGGTTTCCCTTCTGGCATTAAAGCACCTGTCCCATGAATTCTCAGACGCTTCATGAAACCTAGAGCTGGACTTTTGGTTATTAAACTGCTGAAATGTGTTGAGAACCCTCTTGTCTGGAATGTTCTTGTGTTCCATTCGAAAAGGGTAAGTCTGATTTCTGCTGCCCATTATTTTCAGCTCTGGAATGTCACAAAAATAATCTGTACCTTGTCTCTCCCTCTCTGAATAGCAATTAGTCTCATAAAGGACTTCCTCTCAGCAATAATTTGTTCTTTTCTAATGGACTTAAAAATATGCAAGTACTATTTGTTCTTAAGCACTCACATCATTTTTGTAGTTAGTTACATCCACTTTCTTTACCCTATTAGTCACAATAGAATATATTCTTTTCTCAATGAACGTCAAGTTACTACTTCATTATAGTTTATGCTGTAGAATTAAATGACCCAATGCCAAATTTATGATTTAACACTAAGATGAGAAGGTAAGGGGTACAGAAATGACTGACAGTGGTGAAGATACACAGCTTCAAAATGAGAAATAGAGGAGGAGGATGCTACAAGCAGAAGGTAGTGCAGAACTGCAAAATAAACTATGAAAGCACAAGCTAAAGAAAATGTCAAAGTGCACAAACACATCAAAAACCAAAAGCAAGAAAATCTATGAAACGGATTTTTTTTAAAAAGCTGCATGCTTGAACTTATGCATGCTGGCATAGCCACTTCACAAAAAGCTTGCAAGCTTGCCAAACACTACTCTGCATGGCAAATATATAACAGGCCAAGCCAGGGCTAAATAGTGACGACAATTTCTCTAAAGATTAAATGAAACCAAAACCGAAAATAATGCCTTTGTCTATGTGCTGCTTACACCCACTATTGGTAACAGTGGCCATTATCCAGGTATGGTAATGTTTGTAACTTGTGAAAGTAGGCTCCATAGTTTTTACACTAAGATTTAGGTAATGAACCCCATCAATATCAACACTAACATGCTGTTGATCCATGCTTTAATTTCTGTGTGCTTTGTGCATGCATGCACAGTCGTTCACATTTTCGGGCTGGGAAAGGCCTAGAATTGGGATTAATTTGCTTTGCACACCTAATAGCAATAACATAAGAAACTTCAAACGTCTCAGGTTAAAGTGTGATTAAAGCCAGATTTAATCTTCATCACTGAAAAGTTGAAGGATGGGGGGAGGGGGAGAGGAAGTGGGAGGGAAACAAGAGGAGAAAATGTTCAACACCCAGCCCTGTAAGCAGGAGACACGCAGAGAAACTATGTGCTAAACACAGGACCTGAGCCCACAACCCCTTGTACTACTAGAAAAAACATGTTACTGCTATGCTAAGGGTATCCAGGATTTCTGTAAGAATAACCCATTTCGTTAGCTCTCACTAAGGCACTGCACCGGACTCCTTCCCCACAGCAATATGCTAAAACGTAACTGCGAAAAGATGTCTGATACCTGCATCACTCTGATTTTTAAACATTTATTTTGATGTTAAATCTTTATCAGTGATACTGATACCGTCTACACTGACTCAGAATTTTTAAACACTGACTCAGAATTTTTAAAAAGCTGAAGTTTCACTGTTATCTTTGTTATTTATTTTTGTAAAGTACAAAAATTTCTGATGTACGTAGTGATACAGGTATGATGTTATTTTAAAATTCAAAGCAGATTACAAAAATAAACCAACTCATCAAAAAACCTCAGCGAAAAACAGTTGTAAAAATCATAATTACAAACCTTTCTCCATAAGCTTTGAAAACTAACAGTGAGAAAAAAAACAGCCATCATATCAACATATAATATGTTGTATGTATACGAAAAAAAAAATTGCTTGTTGTCACAGTGTGAGTTGTAAAACAGTGCTTAACAACTGGAATTCTCTCATCTGTAAGGGTATGGCAGTGGAATGAACTTTTTTCATGAGAAGTGTCTGATTTAAAAAAAAATGTTTAAATGAGCTTAAACAATGCAGTGTATCTTAGTCTTTCTCGTGTGATCTACGTGTAAAATGACCCCCCCCCCCAAAAAAATGTGGTAACAGGCCAAAAAAAGTGTTGTAATTAAGGTTACAAGGCTACAATTAAAAAAAGTCAGCAGAATTTTTTAAGCCCCCATAGAAAGCAAGGGAAATTATATATTTTTTGTTTTTAACAGGTTCCAAAAATGTTTAGGGTCAGACAGAAAAAAGTGTCAGCCAGGTAAATGCAACCGTAACATTTTTTATGAGGGTAGCGGGAGTGGATTTAGCTAATAAATTTATGGCAGTTCTTCATAATTTCATTTAAACTACTTTTGCACATTCTGCAAGTAAAATGTTTTGAGTATGTGTAGGTAAACACAGATTTATAAGTTAGATGATGCTAAAAACTCAACTACTTCTTGACCAGTTGAGTCCTAGTAGTTATTGAAATCATAATACTAAATTACTATCACCTAACTTACACTTGATCATTCTAAGATTTCTATATGAAGGAGTCTCTGAAAGTGACTTTAAAATTGTGATATTTTGTATTTTTTTATGTTTTCAGTCACTCCTATTGACCAATGATGTGTCAGGGTTTTGAAAATGTACACAACAAAGCACTCTTTCAAAGCATTAAAACCAACACAGTTTTCTATTTATTGCTTTTTGAAACATGACGTCATGTGCAAGGCATTGTGGGATCATCTGCCATTTGTCTGCAAGACGCCACTGTTGTTACGCTTGCGAGCTTTGGAAGAAATTATCAGGCACAGGCAAAACGTATGGATCAGTCGGTAAAAACATGACTGGACATGATCATACCCAAACTATACATGAAAAATCCGACACAGACATATTGGCACACAATGGCCAACAAAACAAACACTGATCGATCACAATCGCGACAAAAATCACACCCAATCATGCCTAGTCATAAATACACCATCAGACATGATTGGGCGCAATCAAACTAAAAATCGGCTATGATGGGGCCTACACTGGACAAGATCGGACCTATATCAAACACAGATATACTGGCACACAGTGCCACACAAAACAAACACTGATCGATCACAATCACGACATAAAATGATAGTGGATCCCAACCAGTCTATCGGACATAATATGATGCAATCAAACTAAAAATTGTAGACCATGGGACCTACATTGGACATGTTCGGACATAAATCAAACACTAGCAGACACAAAGGCAAACATGACACGCTAAACAAACACTGATCAATCCCATACACGACTATAATCAATCCAGATCCTGCTTAGTCAATCGGACATTATCGGACACAAACTAAAAATTGTACATGATAGAAGCTACACGTACTGAACACGACAGGACCTAAATCAAACACTAAAAGACAAAAAGGCACAAAATGGTACATAAAACAAACACTGATCAATCACTAATCGCGACAATAATCGATCTCAATAAAGGCCAGTCATTAGTACACGATCTGACATGGTCAGACACAATCAAACTAAAAATTGTACACGATGGGAGCTACACTGGACATGACCAGACCTAAATCAAACACTATAAAAAGAGACACAAATGCACACAATGACTCTCCCTATGTAAAAAAAAAAAAACAAAAAACAAACTGGTTATGATGGGGCCTACATTGAACATGATTAGACTTAAACACAGACACATTGGCACACGATGCCACACACTGACTGATCACAACTGCGCCAAAAATTGATAGTGGATCCTAACCAGTCCATCAGACGCAATCAAATTCTACACTATAGGACCTATGAATTGGACACCTTTGGACAAATCAAACACAAAGGCACATATGGCACAGAAAACAAACACTGATCAATCACATTCGCGAATATAATAAATCCCAATCGTGCCCAGTCATTAATACACAATCTGATATGGTCAGATGCAATCAAACTAAAAATTGTACACAATGAGAGCTACGCTGGACATGAATAGTCCTAAATCAAACATTAACAGACAAAAAGCACCCACAATGGTTTACCTAAACACTGATCGACCATTAATCAAGAAAAAATCGATCCCGATCACACCCAGTCGAAATGATCAGACAAGATCGGACGCAATCAAACTAAAAATTTACACTGCACATGACAGTACCTAAATTAAATCATACAGTAACAGACAAAAAGGCACACAACACAATGGGTGAATGGCACACAAAACAACAAACACTGACCGATCGAAATTATAATAAAAATCGATGCCGATCAATAAATTACGACGGGTAAATAAATGATCGGACGCAAACTAGCTAAAATTAGACATGATGGGACGCGGTAGGGAGGAAGTTTAACACCTGAATCCGACACAATCAGACATGTGCTGTCTTCTTGTCCATAATGCCCGATAGCAACGAAGGCGTCTTCCAGCAAATGGCGGAGCTATCCCACACTGCACAGCGCAGTAACGTCATGTTCACTTTGCAATACACACATACCAACATCAAGAAAAACCAAGTGTACAGAAATAGTAATTAAGTTTTTTTTAAATACAAAGTTAGAAGCAGTGTTCCTATCAGTCACTGTCATCACGTTCTGAGACTCCGTCATACCATTTTCTGTTATTTAGGGTTAACTCAATGTGAATGTCTAAATCAGAGAAAGTTTTAAGTTTGGATTTTCATGCTTGATGGGTATTAGTATTACACGAAATTTACAACAGAAGGGTCATTACCATATCTTTTCCGTTACAGCTATAACGAAAGTGAAAACAAACAGTTGTCAAACAGTTAACAGGGCAGATATAAAATTAATATTTCTTCACTCTTCGTAAGTCGATCACTGTAACTAGAAGGACCTACTCTTTATTTATAACTAGAACATATTATCACAATGGTCTTCGCATAATCGAGTTGCAGAACTGACAACATGAGTTCTGAGTGTGTTTTGCATTAATACTAAATCTATTTCAGTATTTCAGTAACAGTCATTTACTAGTGACATTCAAAATTCATTGGATTTGCAAATGGCGGGGTCTCATCGTTCGCACCGATGAACCATCGTATGATTAAATAATTACATCCAATTTAATTTCATTTCTCATAAATAACTCATACCTTAAATCTCATACCTTTGTTTCTGTCAGGTCTTTTCAATTCTGACCCAGTAAAGTGGCAGAAGTCTTTTCACTCTCATCCCTGATAGATGGCTTTTTGAACATAAACACTAGACAGAGTTATCTTTCTTAAGCCCTAAGCCCACATCCGGTGCAGCAGACGATCAAAAGCTGGTGGTTTGGAGGTTTTCTAAATGGGAAATTTAGCACTTTGAGTCGAAGGGTAATCACAGATTTTGTTGTAATTCCTTCCTGACAGTCTCATTTCATATCCTATGTTTTATTAAGTCTTTGTTTCGGACGATTCGCCGCCTTCAGTAACCGCAAGGTCAAGTAGACATGCAGTTACGTCTCGTTCACACTTTCTAGCCTAGCGAAAGCGAAGCTACCCACATGTAAGCATATTTCATGTGTGTCGCTGGCCTTCAGGGATCCGGTATCCCTTCTTTGTTGTGAGAAATGTGACGTGACGGAACATATGCCAGTCTTGGAAATCTGTGATCTACAGCGTCACTGTGAGATCCACAGCTGGTTAACTAATTTGATATGGGGAAGAAGTGGATGTCACCAGTCAGTGCCTGAAATGTTTAACCCAATGTAAAGTGTGCCATGATAACATACATGCAGATGTGTTTCTCACCCCATCCTTCACGGTACACGTACCTGCATGGTGTACAAATGGTTCACTGCAACTAGTCCTCCTTTATAAGACCCCTCCATGAAAACAGGGACAATCCTCATATGGCGCCCACAAGCACGCAATTTCTATCTCTGTAATGTAGTTCGCACGCTATACGGTCTCTTCGGAAAATTATACATGTACACGCATGTGACCTTTATTCAGCGCCACTGCATTATTATGGCTGTGCTTTTGTTTGTGAATACGTACTGTGCGTGCATGTCTGTTGCTGGACATATCGGCATCTTCTCTGAAAAGTGCATTACTGCAATGCCCCATGCAGATCACACCATTTCATACTCTTGCCTAGGAATACCAAATTAAAACTTCGAAGTAGCTGTTTGCGAAAATTTCCAGAGAGGTAATCTAGCCCCTTTTCAATCATTCTCTACGAGGCACGCGCGCGCGCGCGCGCGCGCACACACACACACACACACACACACACACAAATGGACACATTCGCAAAATACCTATGAACATGATACAGGCGCAGTGAACACATACTCGCATGCACTCGGGCACCAAACATCACATACAGTCGCCAAAACCACCATGCTCTGTTAAGGTTTCAAGAGTTCAGAAATGCAAGGTTAACAGACCACTAAACTAATTGCTAGCATAGATCTAACGATCATTTAAAGGCTTGTCTTCGTCTTATATATCCCATAGATAAGTGGTTTAAAAATGTTCTTATTTTAATCTTTCGTGAGGAAGGTATAGTTTCCTATTGGATGGGTGGGTGAAGCAAATAAAGAAATATACGTAACGTATTATTTCAAAAGCGTTGGTGGACTGGTAGTAATAAATACTTGCTGCTCTCTAGAGTGACCACAAATTATTCAATTCCAATTTTTAAAGAAATATATAATTCTTCTGCTGCGCGTTGATCGGTTAAGGAGTCACCGGACTTTTGCGAAGTGCGAAATGAAGTTCACTCACAATTCCATTAGCATAAGAAGAACATGAAGGACAGAGGTAACTTGTGCTCTCTCTCTGCTACGTCAGTTTACAGGACGTGCAGCCTTCAAGATCCATATGGCTGCAGTGTTGTTAATCGAATTACGACCGCTTAATTAAGCGACTGGTGTGTGGGTGTTCGATGTATAACAAGAGAGGGTGGTAGAACTAACGCAGACCTTTAGGGGATTGTGACAATGAGATTTACTTTTTTTAAAAAAAAACAACCTATTTAATAGTTTCCTGGTTGCAAGAGCGAAAAGTCGCGTGGGACCGGCGCTTAGTAAGAGAAAGTACACCATTTTCCTACGCTGTTTCCTACTTTTATGGAGTGACCTATTGTAATTAAAAGTAACGGAATTTTATTGTAACCGATACAGAAGGTTGTGATTGGGATCCAGAGCCGGCACACTTACTTTTTCTGCACGTGGTACCTGCATGTTTACAACGTTTAGTATTTTCTTC
>SMGT01007684.1:3935-27215 GCA_004794575.1 Lanistes nyassanus
AAAAAAAAAAAAAAAAAAAAAAAAGATGACGAGAAAAGAAACAAAGAAAAGGAAAAATAAAAATGAATAATCTCACCAGAAAGTGCAGACGGAAAAGTGAAAATAATGAAATGAAATCAAAAGAGGATTAAGCGGCCGCAGAGAGAAACTCGTGTAGTGGCTTGCTGCCAATCAGGTTCCTCCAGCTTATTATTTCATATTTGTGCTCTATGTACGAAGACAGTCACGGACCACAGCCTGGAATTTTTTCTGGGGGGTGGGTGGGGGATGAGCATACAGTACACACAGCTCAGCTGCCAAACGGCAGGCAGGCGTGTGCCATCAGCTTGTGGTCTCGCTTCTGACTCAGTCACCGAACAACAATGTGATGTAACGCGCGCTGCAGTTTTTCGAAGGGCGGTTTCTAGTAGTTCCACGGACTGGCAGGTTGTGAGGGTCTTTCTCAGCAGGACAAATGTAGATCCTATAGTTTGTCCAACATGGCCATCTGTGGCACCGGGGGCTTAATGCCGTGTTGACAACTTAAACCACATCATGTCGGACAAAGTCGCATGAAAAAGAGTGGGGAAGATAAATCTTGCCTTCTGCAAGAAAGGCTTCATCGGGCTTTGATCGTGAAATCCTCTTGTTATGGACGCTGAGGAGAAAACATTTGTTCTATGCAGAAGATTGTGTCCTATTTTGACGAAATTAAAACAAAGATTTATTGCAGAAAGCTCGACTGGTCCGATTTCTTGAGTTTGTTTTTCGTTAGACAACACTGCGGAGGGGAGTGTGACAGGGCAATAAGCAAGCAAACAACAAGAAAAGAAAACGAAATTAAATGAAAACAAAAGAAGTTCCTGACATGATTTTTGGATATGCGGATGGAAGAGATTCCGGGAAGTGTAAGAAGAAGTCTAAGAGACGAGCATGCTGGGCTTTCTCCACTCGCAAAAGGTTTTAACCAGAAGAAATTCCAGCTCCCGACAAACTCTCGTGTGCTAGAATAGAAGCTTCATCGCCTGCTGACCCTGAGGTTAAAACAATCCCTTGTGCGCCGACAAAACAATATTCACTGTCTAGACTCCAAAATATGTTGAGGTGTTCATTTTGCACATTTCAGTAATACACGACCGCATATTAGAAGGCTTTTGTCTATCTGTTTGCCTGCCTGTCAACAAGTGACTTAAGAGTTTGCTTCATTCAAGAAAATTTAATGGCAAAGCACTGTTTCTAGTTCATATTATCCCCGAACAAGACATGCGCCAATTATGCCCGCTGGTTCTACATGAGAAACAGAAAGTGGGAAACACCCAATTATATTTCACAGAAGTCACGAAATACATTAAAGCAATCGCTGGCCTGCACTGACAGCTATGAATCACACAAACCCACGCTCCTGTTAAGCACAACAAAACAGAACACTCCGATACACACGAAGCTGCAAGTGAATAATATTTTTGCTTTAATTGACAGTTAGTCCAAATTGATAAACCGAAGAACATACGGACGTTCATACTGTAAGCTATAATGCTTGCTTTAAAGGCGAAAGTAAAAGCGATGGAGCGAGCGAGAGAGAGAGGGGGGAACCACACACAGGAAGAGGGGGCCTTATAGAGAGAGGGAGCACAGACAGAGAGAGTGATCAGAGACTTTACTTACCTTTGAAGAACGAGAGAAGAACAACGAGGAAGACGCACGCCCCAGCCCTCATGATTCTTGGTGAAAAACAGGGATTTTTCAGTTTCAAATTTTCTACTTGGCGAACGTCTTATACACCTGTGAGTTTTCTTTGTTTTCCAAAAACCTCTACCAATTAAAACTATTTCATACACACCTAGGGACCTAGCATGGATTACTCGCTTCCCTAACTTTAATACCTCGCTCAGAGCGTTCACACTAGACAGCAGGGTGCAAAAAAACCCCACTGTTGCAACTTTCTTTCTACTTGTCTTTTATTTTCAGCCTTTCCTTTCCTCTAAAATGAACGTTTCACGTCGTACCCCAAGTCTTATACTGAAGCACACGCACGCGATTAATTATTCATGAGATTAGAAGGATTCTGGTCTTACGCGAAGAAGAACTGTTGTTCTATACCCCAGCGCGTGGCTCGTTAGCCCGAAGGGGGACTTGGCGCGGTGCGAGTGGGTGGCCAAGAGAACAACGAGCAGGGTGGAAATTAGGAATTAGGTGGGCGGGAGGGGGTGACAGCCAAGAAATGGAAATTGATACGTGGAGTGAGCCATCGAGCCAGTGAACCAGCCAGCCAGCCAGCGGGCGGGACAGCCATCCAACGAGTAAAATTCAGAGATATGTATGAGAAGGTGGTGGTGGTGGTGGTGGTAGGGGTCGAGTGGGGACAACAGATTGAAAAGAAGAATCTGTCTGTACGTATATATGTGTGTGCGTGAGCGCGCATGGGTGGCGGTGTGTAGGAAGAATATGCTATCTATAGAAAGACTTGAATCACGTCGAGAGAGGAGGCGTAGGAAGAGAAGAGAGAGAGAGCGAGAACAGGAATGGAAGGCGGCGGATGTAGCACTGATGACAATAAGGACGGAGGGTCTTGTTTGTCTGAGACACTTACATACTAGTCCTCCATCCATCTGCAGCCGACACCTGAGAACCTCCTGATGTGTTAGGCTACCCACCACACGCCATCTCTACCCACACCTTTGTAATATTTTAGATGAGCTGACACATGAGAACAGAGAGGTGGGAGATCATGCTGGTTGTCTCTGGCACGAAGGTTATCTTACAGAACATACCTGTCTTCAAACGCCGTTGTCAGTTCCCTCTACGCCTATTATCTTCCATGCATATTTTTGATAAAGTCCCTGTCTCTCTACTGCACTATAGGCCTTTTAAGGTAAAATTCTATTTCCTTTGTTTAGTTAGGTCATTCATAATATAATTTATAATTTTACTATATATATGTTGTTTTGTACACATGAGATCATTGTGATGGGCGAATGAGCAATAAAGATTTCGTTCATACAACCCTATATGAAAGAGTCTCTTTATACATGATGGCTATTAGGACAGAGTGAGCCTTTCTCTCTGGCAGAGGTAGAAAGGGGGTGGGGGGATGAAAGAGAGAGCCAGTGCAGAAGTGGGGGAGAGGAGTGACGAAAAGGTGATGAGAAGATTTTTGGAGCTCGAATATTCCCAAAATAAATAAACAAACAGACAAACAAAGAGTGAGAGAGAGAAAAAGAGGAGGAAATGTAACGTTTTTTCATAGCGGACTAAGAGACGACAGGACAGCTAGTGGATGACATCAGAGGAGAGAACACAGAAAGGACACCGTTTTAGACATTATCTCGACTTTTGTGCACACGTATATCTGTAAAAAGACAATGAATTTTTCCAGTGATACACTTTTTTCTAGTTTTCAAATATCGTAGAAGCAAAGGAAGTAGGAATCAGAACACACGCGTGAGTTCGTGCGCGTGCTCACACACACGCACACTGATCGCACACGCGGACGCGCCCACTCATACATATTTTAAGTGACTTATTTACGCATTTTAATTTACTCGACTTTTCCCCCCTTTTAAAGATCAAGGTATAGTCGTCTCCATGAATCAGGCACACGAATGGCATTTAAAATAAGTTAAAAAATGCAAAAGGATTGAGCAATTTCTTTTTTTTTTCAAATCTGTAATTTGTGGCCTATTTTACTTTTTTATTTAACCTTTTTTCCCCGTTGGTCATTTTGCCGTTTATCCCCTTCAATTTGACAAGGATCAGCACAAGCCCCAGACAAAACCTTTTTTTTTTTGGTGTGTGTGTGTGTGTGAGAGAGAGAGAGAGAGAGTGTGTGTGTTTCTTGGGAATATTAATGGGTAACAACGGGTAACATCCGCGGAGGTCGAATATAAAGAGGTCGCAGTACTTGGCAAGTTTCCCTTAATCCTCTCTAGCTGAGCTCATGCTTTGGATGCCCCCCCAACAAAAAAAGTTTTCTCCACGCACAGCATATATTGGACAGGTGGCGGACAGCTAACAGGCAGAGAATGGTGAGGGAGGATGAGGGACAATATAACAATATGCGTGGTAAGCAGTATATTAGATGTAAGGTATTTAGTGGATAGACGCAGGGCACATAAGTACAGCACATTCTATAGTTGACAGGGCTGGGAATTTACCTGCAATGCACTCAGACTGCCTAGTGTGGGCATGCATGACAGGTCAGACACACTACTTTGCGCTACTCGCACTCAGTCACACAAGTACATTGACAGCATAACCCAAACTACAGCAGTCAGGAGGTCCCAGCTGCCCATGGGAACCTGACCCTTAGTCCTTAGTTTAGGGGGTATAAAGAGGCTGGCACGACCAGGGCGATGGCTTCTTTTGGCTTTTGGGGCTTCGGTGCTTTTGTGCGATTTGGACGATGGACTGGCAGGAGTTACAGTGATGGCGATATGGAGACAGTTGCTCGGGATATGACAAATAAAAACATATTGGATTACAAACCGAATATGTGTGGACTTCTGTATTCGTGGTGCCGTTGACCGGCCCTACATAATGCTACATGCAATATGACGGGGCCGCTCCAAATAATATTGCATTCTTCTTGATGCCGTGACGCATTTGTGACGCTACACTCGTTGTGTCGTGACCATTCAGGAGCGACTTAATATAATGACGGACTGCCCCTCAATGGAAAGATTGAGACAACGCAGTGTAAAAGACTTGTCACCAACAGGAAAGACTTGGAGTACTCGGTCAAAATAAACAAACGAAAACCTTTGGCGCTATCAGCAAAGACTGGGATAAAGACGTTGCCACTCGCAGAGACCAATGGGGAAAAGAGGAGAAGCGTATGGACCATCTGACACTGGGGCGAATGGCGAGAAGACCAGCATTCACATTTCGCACCAAGGTTGGACTGAAAACCTGTCACTCACACCACAGACGTGGGCAAGCAGGAATCAGTTGAAAATACTTCCGACAATGGCAGATTCCAGCGATTCCAAGTATTGTCCCTCATCTAAGGCAATCCTGTTTGGTCAGCTTTATTTAAAAAAAAAAAGATTCACTTGTTCGTTGTTCTCATTTTGTAGAATCAGTTTGTTTTCAATCTGCAAAAAAGACGTATCTGCGAGAAAAATTAAAATCAATGAAATGATTAGAGGACACCAGTAAGTGTTTCCTTTCGTTGAATGAAATTCTTATGTTTCCTTTCATCGAACGAAGTTCTTTAAGGTCAAGAAAAACGTAAACAAAAGATCAAGTAACCATAATAGATAAAATGATAGTGAGACTTTATCAAGGTGTTTTTATAACTTTTTAGAGCCAACATCGCATAATCTACTCCATACACACACACACATAAGTATGCGCACAATATATCCAAGACTAATATGAAATGGCTAATGTCTGCGAAGTAAAAGCCCTGTTAAAACAGCAGGCCATGGGAAGAGCCGTACTGACGCTATAAAACTGCACAGTAGTCGTCTGGCTGTCACAGACATGCGTAGAGTATATCATTTCGCTTCTTTCTTCAAACTGCCGCAGCTGTGTCAGTTCTCGCGAGATTACAGATGTCTGCTTTGAAAATACAGTTTATTTATTGCATGTAACCAAGTCGAATCCCTTGCCTTACGAAGTAGACAAGTGAAAATTGGAAGGCTTGCTTAAGTGTCGCCTGCCAATCGGATGTGACGCCGAGAGCCGCGTTGACCTTTTGCTATGACGAGTTGTCTTTCTTGCTGCTGTTTTTAGGCCCCTTAGCTTCCTGGCTGCCTATGCGCATGCAAAATCTTCATGTTCTTATCGTCTTACAGTGTCGAGAGAAGATATGAGTTATTCGTTCTACTTTTCCTTTTAGTCTGGATTTATGCCCTTGACACAATGATCTATTCGTTGGCTGGATGAATAAATCGCTGGATGACTTGTTGAACAAATGATCGAATGAACGGACGGATGTACAAATGAACTGAGAGTTAAATAAAAGAGACCGGACGGTTGAAAACACGATCAAACAAAAGAACAATTTAAATGGCACACTGACACTCTGGTTTCTTAGATTGCGTTCCACCATTTATTTATTAGAGAAGTTTATTCGTACATTTGGAAAAATGGTTTAGTCATCCGTCCAATTGTTCCTTCTTTCCCTGGTTTTCCATCTCTCTCTCTGCCTCCTTTTCCTTTGAGTAAGTGAGCGAGCGTGCGAGCTAGTCAGTCAGTCAGTCGCTCACTCACTCATTCACTCGCCCACCCACCCACCCACCCACCCACCCACTCACTCACTCACTCACTCACTCACTCACTCACTCACTCACTCACTCAGTAATCTTCCTCACCTGAGTAAAAGGAATTTTCCGACTTTATATAGCTTTCCCATTCACGAACAAGGAACAGTAGTGACACACAGCTGAAGCAGAATAATTCAGAGGACGGTCCCCTGCGAAACATATTTTCACAATGGAAACCGCCTTTGCTATAACTGATCATCAACAGTGTTTTTTGGTTCTGTAAATGTATCCGGATCTATTGCCAGGCGAGATTTTATATGGTTCAAGGAAAATAAGACTTACCAACAGTTTAAATAAAGAACTTGCATTTCATATCGTTTTGATGTTCATTCCTGCTACTGAACAACAATTTATTTCACTTCGCTTTGTGTGCTCTCCAGTTATTGACGCAGATATGAATAATGTCCCGCAGGCAAACACATATCGCTTCTCGTGTTTTTCCCCCACTCCCAGAGTATCTCAACGACATCACATAGAGCTGCGAGATATCAGCTGGTAATGTAAACTTTGCATACACATAACTCTTTGTACTTTGCAATTACGTTATCGCGATGTCGGCATCGGGCCTCCGTGTCTGCCTCTTTGCCCATGCAGATTTTTGCAGGGTAAACACAGGGCAACACTAGACCATATAGAAAGTCTCCCCGATATATGACTATGTTCCTAAAATATTGCGTGCAGTGATTGGTTGGTGTTTCTGCCTTTTATCTCCCACGTATCTCCCGCCCTAGACTGACCAATCCCAGCAACTTCCGGTACTATGGGGTCCTGCAAGGGATAAAGCGATTTTGTCGTGAGTGTTAGATTGTTGGGCGGTATCTCCTGTAGCCTCAACGTCCACCATTGTATGAAAATCTTTTGACTCATGGGTAAACTAAATACAAAAAGTCGAACATTTTGCAAATGAGAAGCATGTCCAAACTATAAATCTCTCAAGAGATCTCTTCTGCTAAAACTGACACACACACACACACACACACATACAAATGTATGTGAATTAATACACCCCCCCACCACCACCACAGGGGGAGAGAGAGAGAGAGAGAGAGAGATATCGTAATCAAAAATTGTAATTGAAATATAGTTTCACTCATTTCTTATTTACTTCAGACTGCTGTTTATTGAATTGAGGTGGACTAAGCAATGTAAATTAGAAGCGTTTGGTGGAGCTACGAATTGTTCCGGTGAGATTTCCTCACAAATCTTACATTTCCTATGCAGTGGGGAAGATGGATGCCTGTACAAAAAGCTTAAAAAAATAGCATCGACACAACATTTAAACATTTTGTTGTGCCAATAAGAAGGAAGTATAAAAAACGTTATCATAAAATATTGAAATATAATATGCTAGACTGAGCGGTTAAGAAGGAAGTACAACAGCTTTATTTCCACACATGGGGAACACAGCTACAACAGCGGCACCAGAAGACATTACACAAACTTTACTGCCAGATGTCTTGCCTTCTGCTCGTGTGATTGCGTCTACATGGTGACCAAACAACAAAATCAACAACCAAAAAAACAAACAAACGCGAAAGACCTTCAGAATACCACACGAAAACGTGCACCCGCTCTGTGCACAAATCGGCATTTTCGTGCAGGGGGACGAAGCAATCCTGCTGCATTCTGACCTGGTTGATAAAAACATTCCAGACGGAGAAACCAGTCTAACTTTTTTTAAATTCTCGGTAATCCCTTTTTTTAATTAAAAAAAGCAGTTGACCTGAACCAGCACAGTATGTTTCAAAAGCAAATTTTCTTTATTGGAGGGGGGGGGGGAGAACCCATTGCTGGAAAGTTAATTGCAGTTTCTTTGTAAAGTAACTCTTGTGGTTGTCTGCACCAAACCGAAACCTCTGACCTACTAAAACGGTGGATGACGACCGACTGGACCACTTCTATCGGAACGAAGAGACAGTTGTACATGTACTGACTACATGCAGACACTTCACGTTACGAAAACTGCATTGTGTGTTGCATGGCCTCTTTAAGAGAGGATGGACATAGCAAATGCTGGCTTCCTTCTCTTTTTTTTTTAACTCTTCTGTTTGTCTGTCTGTCTGTCTGTCTTTGTCTGTCTGTCTTGTCACGACGGGCTGTACCTTAACTTACTGGACTCGACTTCTCCAGAATTACTGAACAAACTTTTATGGTGATCTCGTAAATGTAGACTTAATTGAGTAATCATCACCAAAATCTTTACTGCAACAGGTCAATGGTTTCTAAACCAAAGGGTGACGACGCTATGAAATAATGTGAATAACTAGAGAAATCTGCCGAGGGAAAGATTCTCATACTCTGACACGTTCGCTCAGTCTCACACAGGCAAAACACTTCTAGCTCAAGAGCCCCCACCCTCGTAAAAGACACAACTGCAGCGAACCGTTATTCAACATATATTTCATACACTAATTGACTCGACAACATCAAATATATCTACAGATTATTTACAGAGAATCACCGTGCTCGTGTCTAGACGCTGCCTGATTACGTCATACCGCGAGGAATCAGACAAAGAAGATAATCAAACTAAAGCCAGAGGGGAAATCACACTGCGAAACGGCTCTTATCCCGCTCTAAACACAGATACAATACGTGACTGACAATAGAGCTCCTACTCTTGTCACTACTGAAACAACTGCTTTACCGCAATACCCAGCTCTAAAGCTGTACAACGACCCAACCACGAAGTTTGTGACAACGCAACGACAAGCACTTCGGTCTATCTCTTCTTGGCGTCCGCCCGGCCACTAGCTTATGACGTCTCCTGTTCCCCGCAGGATAAAACCACCTATCTTAAACCCGAGTCCCAGACTCTAAGATAGTTTATGGGAAGAGCAGTCCTTAACTTATAAGGCACATCCAGCAGTCTTACTAGTCTGTTACGTAGACGTGTCGGCGAAATACTTCCAGTGTATTTAGCGTGAGAACTGGAGCTGCTCTTCCGGCGTCCTGGCTAAGATGGCGAGGGGCAGAGATCCGTGGGTCTACACGTGTCCGCTTCTCTTGGTCTTCCTACATTAACCTCTCCTGTGTCTAGTCCGATTCTGAGTGTCCGATCTCTCACGCTTCCCGTTCCTTAAGTACCGTGTGCCCTCACGCCCTGCGTTCACAGGAACCACCTTATTCTAGTTCAAACCAGTTCTGGCCAGCCTAGGTTGGACGGAGCTATTAGCCTGGTTATGACGTACCGTCCACCTACCAGCTGTCAAGAGAGGGAGGGGCGAACAGGCTAAACTAGGAGTGACAGGTGACAAACTAGGAGTGACATGTGACGTCTGTCTGTCTGTCTGTCCGTCCGTCAGTCCGTTCTTCCGTCTGTCTGTCCTTTTGCTTGCTTATAAACTTTTTGTGCATCTGTCTTTCTCTCGGTTGTTTGTCCGAAACACAGAGCACTGAATCTTCGGTGATTTGCTTTCTGTAAAAATGCTTGTCACAGCTAGGCTATCATCTGTAGTTATTTTTATGATGAAACGCCTGTTTAAAGAATGTTTTATGTGGCAGGATTGTTTCTCGCAACTTAAAAACGTGAACACGATATCGATTTTTATTAAGGGGGCTGTATTCCAGCCGAATATCCTGGCACTTAGGACAACGACGAATAAACTGTCTGTCCTCTGCAAACTGATTCAATTGGACGGACGAACGGACAGAAAAGCTGAAGAATGGACACCGATAGACACTGTTACGTCACCCAGATGATAGACACTGTTACGTCACCCAGATGACAGGCACTGTTACGTCACCCCTCTGACGTGCACTGTTACATCACCCAGCTGACAGACACTGTTGCGTCACCCAACTGACAGAAACTGTTGCGTCACCCAGCTGACAGAACCACTACATCATCCAACTGACAGACACTGTTACGTCGCCTAGCTGACAGACACTGTTACGTCGCCTAGCTGACTGGCACTGTTACGCCACCCAGATGAAAGGCATTGTTACGTCACATAGCTGACAGACACAAAAATACATCATCCAGCTGACAGATGCTGTTACGCCATCCAGCTGACAGGTGCTGTTACATAACCCGGCTGCTGAATCAAAAACTGTTTTCCCAAACAGCAAATAATGACACAGACCGCCCTTCACGAACGAACGAACGAACGGCTGGCTTAAATGCACTATGCTGTTGAAGACATTAAAGTAGTAAGTGGTTATCTATGGACCTTCCTGAAGACCAAATTTAAACGAAAGCGTGAGAAAATTAAAGTCAATAACAAAAGTCCTTCCAACAGTCATCCCAGCACTAGCTCTTACTGATTCTGATTTTATATTCTGTTGAGTCTTTTTCTGATAATTCTGGATTTGTAAGACCAAGAGCTGTGATAATTGTATAGAAAGTAATACAATAAGCAGAAGAAAAAAAATGCGCCTGTCGTCTGACAAACAGAGTATATAAGACCTTTGGCAGCACCCGGCGAGGAAAATGAGAGGTTTCTGCAATGTCAACACCTTGTCGGTTAAAACTAATTGGGTAGGATTTTTTGTGGGAAGGGTGATGGTAGTGGTGGTGTTAAACTGCAAAAAATTTATCCGGTGAGATTTTATGTAATAGTGGGATACTGGATCGAACAAACGCTAATTGAAGGCAGCAGTGAGATTCCATGTATTCCCTGGACAGTGGACCGAACAAACGCCAATTGAAGGCAGCAGTGAGATTCCATGTATTCCCTGGACAGTGGACCGAACAAACGCCAATTGAAGGCAGCAGTGAGATTCCATGTATTCCCTGGACAATGGACCGAACAAACGCCAATTGAATGCAGCAGTGAGATTCCATGTATTCCCTGGACTATGGAGTGGACAAACGCTGATTCAAGGCAGCGGGCAACATGTGTCCTGGTGAACCTTGAGATATTTTCCCGAGAAATTGCTTGTATCCTTTTTTTAAACAACGGTGGCTGCCTAACAAACCAGAAGCGAGTCAAAATGTTGTTCTAATGAACTAAACTAGACTGAACAGAGCTGTTGGTTTCTTTCAATAGACGTATTGACAGTTTCCCAATCCGTTGAATTTTAAAAGACGGGGAGCAGACATGAGCTCGTGCATGATGCGTGGCACAAAAATGTGCAAGTTCGCATGCACTCAAACAGCATGCACATGAACTCACAAACTGGAAACTGAAGCGCGTGCATCACTCAACTCCCTTAATTCTGCTCTCGCACCATCCCTGGCACGCAAACCAACACACATATGCACGTTTGCGCGCATGCATGCACACACAGCCATTGATTCATCCTTCCATGCGCTCACTTGCGTGTCTATATATGCGTGCATGTGTGCCTGGAAGACTGCGGGGGCGGGTAGGTACATAAAAAGCAGATGCATGCCGGCACGTGCGCGCCAATTTTCATGCACACGTACATTCATTCCTCTAAGCAGCAAGGCATAAGATGGCGCGGCGTCTCTGGTAGAAAATGTCTGGGATGACGAATCCTGCTTTACAGCGCCACCTTCTCAGCTGCGTCAAACACCGTGACCTCCCCCTCTCCCCCCCTCCCTTTGTCGTATGACGCCGCCCGACGAAAGGAAATTAGTCTCAGCCTTGCGAAGAGTGTACCTGGGGGAAATCACTCTAGCTGAGTGCGTGACGCTTGCTGGGAAGGCGCTAGCAAGTGTGGCAACAGGCCGGTGGCAAGTCGGCCATTGATTAAATACCGTGTTAATCTGTCATTCATTTATTCAGCCTTTCCCAACCTCTCGGTCTTTACACCGCTGAGCACGCTAGGGACCGTTAGATCATCACCCTCTTTTAAAATCACATGAGGGTGGCTGTGCGGATGGGGGTAAGGTGTGTGAAGGTGGGGTGCGGGCCTGATACAGCAGTGGAAGCGTTTGTTGGCGGTGACAGGCGCTGACGTTCTGACTAAAAATAGGCAAAAAGGTGTGAGGATTAGGGTTCGAATATCAGAAGGAATCGAGCACACCAAGGAACTGTTGACAGCCTATTCATAAACTGCCCGTCTATCGGATCTGTTTCATGATTTGTGGTGAAGGTTACCTGGTTACCGGGAATTCGTTTCTAGTGAAATCCAAGACACCGAAACACTGAAAGGATCACTGACTGCATATTGAGAAAAAAAGGAACAGGACTAAAATGTATATATATATAAAGAAAATACCAAAGCCCAACTTTTGCGCTTAAATCCGCTTGAGTCTGCAAAATTATTTCTAGCAGAAATATGCAAAATCAAATGACCGAAGAACTATTTGCTTAGGGTTATTTGCGTCTGGCTTGGTTTTGTTTACTGTTATTTTGTTTTCGGATAAATCAATATCAGAAGCTATCAATGTGTCAGCCGGATAATAATAATAACAACAACAACAACAACAAAAGTATTGGCCTGAAAGTAGAGATCTAAATTATTAAATCCAGATATTTTAACTATTGTATCTGTATAAAGGCTGTACAACTTTGGTGACATCTAGCAGCCTTATCATTCTGTGCAGACCGTGCACGGTGAGCGGAGTTGCCTGTCTCGGCGTTTCCAAGAGTAGACTACAGGCATCATTTTCGAGGGGAGATAATAGCTGTTAAAGGCCTTTCGTATTCTTGACATGCAGGGATAAATGAAGCGTAGTCTCGGGAGCGTTTCTGGAAAAAAATCTCGTAGCACGCGTGTGTGACCGAGTAAGTGAGCCCACAGTGTCTGTGCATGTGCGTATACACGCACGAGAGAGAGAGAGAGAGAAGAGAAAGGAGAGAGAGAGAGAGAGACGGCTCAAGAGGTGGGACTGAAACAGGAGGCAGGGGAGAGAGAAACTATCAACTTAGCCAGAGATTCGATAGGACACTGAATCAGTTTACTTGCTCGCATCGCAGTCTAGATTGAATTAAGCAGTTCTTTGGGACTGCGAATGATAAAAAAGGGAAACACGAGGGACAGCGCAGAGAGCGATTATGGCAAGAACGCCAGGCAGAAACACAAAGACGTGAAATCAGAAAATAACGAAAATAGTTTTAAGGCAAAATAAAACCATTTCAAGAAACATCAGCGGCATCAGAGACTACGTAAATGATCACTCAAGAAATAGGTTTTCTGACAAAACGATCCGGGCAAATAAAAGGAGTTCCTACAAATTAAACGAGGGAAGTTTGGGATGAAGGTTTTAATACGGTGGTGCTGAGAGACTTAAGTGAGTGTACTATTTCATTTGAGTTCAGGTGGGTGCCAGTAAGTGGCGTCAGCAATCCCAGTGATCACGTGCACCGTTCGGCAACTGCACGATCTCTGTGTACTGTCGTCATTATCCCAGTTACCTGTACAGCTTAGCTGCGTGCCAGAGGCCCGCTCAACAGCGCTCTCTTGTCATCTGGTCACGTCTCACCTGTCTTTGCGGACACAAGCGCTGTCGTCAATGCTTCTTGTCAGCGCGAGGTTTCTTTCTTCACCTGTCCTTCACTTTCAATTCCCAGGTGTGCAGCAACTATGCTGTTTACCTCTACACTGAAAATCAGTATGCAGGGATATTTTGCCTCAAATTGAAATGGAGGAAGAATGTAGGAAACAGGAGAAGACTTTTTGCCCCCTTTACCGGGTTGACATCATCACCGGAGTTGTCTCCCCCTTCCTCCTCGCACGTCCCCTCCATCCGCGGTCACGATGTAGCCTAGAACCAAAGATGCTAACTTGACAGTAAATAAGAAACAATCAACGAAGCTTTCTGCCCCTACTCTCTCTGTGCGTATTGTTGGTGTACAAAGTCGATTTCTGTTTTAGTCGTGGAAATTCTGTCCTCACACAATACATGTATTTTTAGAATATTTTCAAAGTAGGCGTATGACAGGACCGTAAGTTGGGAGAAATTAAACTTATTTCGCAACTGGAAATAAAGGCATGAGTATGAAAGAGAGGTAACATACATGTAAAACTTTCGAGAACAACAGAATCTTATGGTAGCGAGCTGAGCACAAAACTTACATGTGACTGAGCTCCTACAGCAGTGCCCGGCGGCAACAGAAGAATTCGGTGGGCAAAGAGGACTGGGACAGAAAGAAGACATACACACTTGCATAGAATATGGGCGCAAATGTGTCGTGTGTGTCTGGGTGTACGGGTTCATGAGCGAACGTGCGTGTGTGCGTGCGTGGAGAAAGAGAGAGAGAGAGAAAGAGAGATTTTCGCCGATTAGAACCAATCGATCTGTGAGGGAGCCACGACGCCATTCCTAAACGAGCTTCGTCTGCATCCGTCTGCGAGACATGGCGCTCAGGCAAGGGGAGACAAATGATCATAAACAATCTGTTTTCAATATCGTTGCCAATAGTCTCAGCTGGCTGACCCTTTATCTTCATGCAAATACTTTGACAAATATCGGCGCTGCTAAATTTGTGTTTGACTAGAGATTGAACCCGTGCGTTTGATCTGGTGCGACTGGCTTCCATTGCCAGGGTGCTGTCAGAGAAGCTGTGCGGACAAACGGGTATTTTTCGCATGAAACGACGCTCGCCAGCGGTCATTTGCAATGATTCCTGCCAACTGCCAGCCTGCAGTAGCACGGGCGACTCTTGACAGATGTTTCTGTGTTCAAGTGGAAGTCACTCGCCTTTCATTTAATCTTGGCGCTCGGTATATCCCCTGAAATCTTAACGCCCTCGTGCAAATTCGCCACCGCAGATTTTCTCTCCATCGCTGTCCTTTGTCTATAACTCTTTCACTCTTCTTCTCTTTTTAATTCCTTCAGTGATCTCTGACACCTCTTGTTCCCTCTGCCTCTCTACTTTCTCTTCCCCCTCCCCCCTAAAAAATAAACTCTTCCTCGAGCCACCCCTCACTCATCCGCTCCTCTAATCCTCGCCCCCACTACATTATCTCTCTATGATCCTGTTAATTCCAATGAAAATAAAACTGCAGCCTGGAGTACAAAAAACAAAACAAAACAAAACAAAATAAGATAACCAGCAAAGGAACTGGGCTGGGCTATAGGGAACGAAGACAAAATCAACGTCTTGGGGCATTGCCCCTTCTTCAGGACTGAACAGAAACGAAGAAAACGATCACGAAATACAGATTTAAAAAAAAACTTGCATGAACAAAGTATAGTTCCTGTATAGTTAGACATCGACTTAGTGATATAAATAAGGCAGCGAACCACGTCACCGAAATATCCCGGCCCTTTTCCTGCAGAAAGTCTTTCCAAATCAGGAAGAATAATCCAATCTTTGCGCATGCTGCTCTGAGAGCGGCCACTGATGATGATGTGCGCACGTCCGAGAGACAGTAAGAATAAAACGTAGGTCAGCTTTCCGCGCTTTTGAAATGCGCGCGTCCTCCGACTTCGTGCTGTGAAACGCTGCCCGTCCCAAAGGAAGGAACGAAGACAGCTGTGTTTTTACGAGTGACGTGATGCTAAATCTTAAGTCCGCATGTGTTTTAAAATGTGTTCCCCTACAAACATGTACAGGCACGCACACCTATATCTGCATGTGTATATCCACTCACACATACAAGTCACACACATATACACACACACTTTCTCTCTCTCTCCCTCCCCATTCTCTTACACTCATACTAAGTACAGAGAGAGAGAGGTGTCTGTGTGTGGTGGAACATAAAATGATCTGGAAAATTCCATATTTCATATAAGTAAGACACAAGACACTCAAAAGTTTCGACCTTCTTTTAGCAGATTTCCAGGCACGACCAGACACACGCCGCATCGAGTACAGCATGCGCACTTGGGTGCAGGCACTTGGCTGCTGGCAGCGTACCAGGGCACTTGCGGGCACGCAGTATACTAGGGCACTTGAGTAAACAAACAAGAACAAATGAGGACAGAGCGCTATAAAATCGTCAAACGACAACCCCAACAATGTACTGGCAGCGCTAGACACAACCGTATGCTGACGTATGCAATCAAGGGAGCCTATCGTACCCATACACGTAGCAAAGAGAGAGTCGAAAGTAAGGAACGTGGCAGATCTTCAAAAAAATTGTTGGGGTTGTCGTTTGACGATTTTATAGCGCTCTGTCCTCATTTGTTCTTGTTTGATTATATTGTGCACCCTGAGGATTCCATGTAATTGTCCTATGTTGTGTTTGTGTCGAATCCCAATTGTTAGTTTACGCTTAGTGAGCGAGCTGACGATATAAATTAGGGATTCGCTGTATGCACACGTGGTACACCAGGGGCTAGCCGTGTGAAGACTAGGGTCGTTTAAAAGAAAGGGATGGCAGATCTTTTTTTGAAGATCTGCCACGTTCCTTACTTTCGACTCTCTCTTTGCTACGTGTATGGGTACGATAGGCTCCCTTGATTGCATACGTCAGCATACGGTTGTGTCTAGCGCTGCCAGTACATTGTTGGGGTTGTCGTAGGGCACTTGAGTACAAACAGTATGCCAGGCGCTTTGACTTCGGGTAGTATGCCAGAGCACTTGTCTGCAGACAGTATACTAGGACACTTTGACTAAAGGCAGTAAGCAACACTTTCGAACTTACTACTGTCGCAGACACTTCGGTACATCCCCCCCCCCCCAGTACGTGTAGCAAGTGGTTAAGAAAACGGAGGAATTAATTCGACTGCCGCGTTGCCGTTGGCGCTTCTATGCAAAGCGCTTCGACTCATTTATGTAACTAAAAACGGAAAAAGATCTTGTTTTGAGAGACTTTGCAAAACACCAAGGTTTCAACAGTCAGGTAATCTACTTGTAGGTGTTTGTACTTGCATGTACCTGCAATAACTTCCACTATAGTGGGGAGAGGTATGGTGGGAAATGGAGAAAGGTCCTGTAACGACACAGGTGCTGGACCAGGGGTAGATTGCGGCCCCCCCCCCCCAGCTGTAGTTGGCTGAGGCCTTCCTTCTGGAACGTATCCTAGTTGTAGTGGCGACTTTCCCCGCAGTTATAGGGTGTTATCCTTGCCAGACGATGCCAGACACTTTTGCCCTTAAGTCCTAAGCTCTATTCAGCTCTACCAATTCTGTTTATATTCAGAGATAGTTTTGTCCTGCTATATAATCGAATTTGTTTTAATTTATTGTCCTAGTTGTCCTGGTATAGCTGCTGTTACATTAATTTATTCTGTTAAAACTATAGCGTCACATTATTATTCACTACATGCATTGTAAGTTCCAACATATCTTCCTATAGTTACTTTGGAGGAATAAGGGACGATAAAGAATATTTTGTATCACTACGTGTGTGTGTGTGTGTTGGGGCTTCTCTCTCTCTTCTCTCCCTCTCTCTCTCACACACACACACGCGGTAGGCACGCACACACACTGACGCACACACACTGACGCACATACACTTATATATATATATTACAGTCGGATTGGGTGTACAACTTGTTCTTCGTTGTCTAATATCAAGTCAGCACAAAAGACTGTCCCTTGATGAGAGTTGGAGTATGAGGGGTGGAGGGTGAAATTCCAACATTTATCGAGATCGAAAGACTGAAAGTGCACGAAGCGGTGGCTATATAGGTGAAGGTGCAAATCCTGGTCACTAGATTTGTCCTAGCCGTTTACTAACCACTTAAAAAGCCCTTGACCTTTCCGCAATATGCAAACTCTTTCCTTCGGAACTGATCTCAATGGTGGATTGTCGGTCTTTAATATGATGACAGTGATGGTACGTGTGATGATTATGACGATTATGCCGTTATCGATGATCGCTGAAACCTGCAGCGTGCCATTGATCAGCCATAACAATTACCAATCTTTCTGTAACCGACGTTTTAGAAAACGAAAGTTCTGTCTGGTGACATTCTCAGAGCGCGGATTTCCGTCCCCAGACAGAGCATGCAGCTTATCGCTGTGGGTGAATGGGGTACGTAGGAAGGGGGGGGGGGACCTGAGTACTGAACTGGACAGGTGACACCGGCCATGACCTTACTGTGAGAAACACGCATTTTACAGGTTACACGTTACAGGAGGCAGGAGGGATTGGTAGCTATTTTTGAATTTTTATTATTTGTTGTGAACAGCAGCACAAACTCGATTAAAATTACTATGCACCATGATCTTTCTTTTTATGATGCCCCCACAGGTAAGGATTTCCAATAAGTATGAAACAATCGTTCCTGATAGACGAAAGAAGGAATATTATTCTGACATTTAACATTTTCACAAAACAAGCTCGTGCACGCGTGTGCCTGTGTGTGTGTGTGAGTGGGGGCGCGCGGCGGTGTGTGTGTGTGTGATCGATTTTCCCTTTCAGGTCATAGTACAAGGGAGACAACATCATTTAAAAAACGCCTAGACCTGTAGTATTCTCCCGTAAATGACTTACCCGGATAGAGCACCTAAATTAAAAAATAAGACTTCGCAGATCTAGTATTGATCAAGAACGCTTCAAGAACGTCAAAATTTGAATACTAAATTTCAGTGGCTTTTTGTCAGCACGGTTTTTAGTACTATGTTCATTTAATTATATTTCAGCTGTTTCGTTTATTTCATTTTTATAAATATAAGATAGATACTTTTAGTACGTCTGAGGAGGGTACATGTACGTGCATGGACATACCAGTTCTGAATTCAATACGCCTGTCGGGTGAAGAATACATAATTTGAAAACTGACACCCACAAAATAAATCTTACAAGTCATAAATGATTCAGGTGTCTTTTTTGCATTAAGATCAGTTAGATCTACAGGTCATCGAAACTTAAAAACTTAACTTATTACTTACAGTTACGCTGATCTATCGCCATTTAACTCGTCGTGAAAAGTATTTTTTCAAGGGTATGCAAAAGTTCCAATTTCTCTCGGGGGAAAAACCAGTGCTCTCCCCTTATCTTTTCGTCGCTTTTAATTAAAAAAATTTCCCAGTGCTCTTCTTCGCCATATTTTGGATGTATGTCACAATTGTCTTGCGTGCTTGCCGGTACTTAAACGTAAGTGCACAACATGTGAAATAAGCTAACATTATTTTCGCCGTAACAACAAATTTTTCATCTTATTTACGTCCCCAAAGTGTACCAGATCGACAGATTGCCAGATCGCAGATGTCTCTATCAGTCACGATAATCTCGGTAACTGTAAGTGTAGTTACTAAGACTAGAGTAGAGAGAGACATAATATTAGAAATATTGATTTTATCATAGTGAATGCTCAGTTCATCTCCATCATTGTGGCGACTTATGATGTATCAACTGATAAAGTACGTTAACATCTACGGCCTCTGCCTCGATGTTCCTCACTGTCAGTGTGTATGTGCGTCCACTGCAGGCTAGCTAAGCTTGCGTGTGTATGCATGGACATGGTGGAACTGGAACCATCAGTGCATGTGACCTGCATCCCTCTTCCCAGAGTGTTCAGAACATTATCTGCATAAAGTTAGAGTTATTTGTTGCAGTTAACTGTTGGACATAGGAGTCAGCTTGGGTGGTAGTCTTCAGCTTCATTGTAAATCCTAAAATGAGTACAAATAGTATTAGTACTTGTAAATAAAAAAAAACTGCAAAAAACTTTCATATTGTTAGTATTATAATGCAAGTAATGTGTCATGTTTTAATAATTATACAGTTTCAGAATGTCTTACTGGCTGGTTTTATGCATGTTTTATTTTTCAGGATTGTCTGCAGAAGTCATAACAATGGAAAATCCAATCTGTCAGATGCCCATCCAACAGCCCCACAACCATCTTCATCAACAGCAGCAGCACTTTAATCACAAGGCACAAAGTCTAGTTCTAGATGGAGATGTCTTCCAACGGTGGCATCAGATTGGAACGTCACAAGGTTTTACAACGGACACAGAGATTGCACGATTTCTAATCCAGCAGTAAGTTACTGGAAGGAAACTTGTTCAGTTGCCATAAGGGCATTATACTCAGACTGTAGTACTGGAAGATTCCTAAATTTTAATTTTGTATTTTTAATCATGTTGCTTATACCTGCTGTTGCTTGTTGTTAGCGTCAGACAGTGTTAGAATGTACTTTCTAGTAGAAGATTTGCATTAGTTGTTCAAAGTTAATTTAATAAAAATGGAATTAAGCCAAGTTAAATGATAGACGACATAGACAATTGACAGTTTTGGGGAAATTCCCCCATCGTCAGGACAACACAAGCACACAGATAAAGACACATAGGCAGAAACAGATGACACAAGCACACAGACAGAGATAAAGACACATAGGCAGAAACAGATGACACAAGCACACAGATAGAGATAAAAACACAAAGGCAGAAACAGATGAAGGCAAAGACAAAAAAACAAGCACTTAGCTGGGTGAAGTGGAGTGAAGCGGAAAGTCTGGTATGGTGTAAAACTGCTGGGACAGTGCTTTAAAAGTTATTTTGTATTTTAGTCATCTTTTAACTTTAAGAGATATGCATATTAAATGTTTGATGCCTCTGGAAGTCAGCAGCCTTCTCCAGTCTTCTACTTGTAAGACAGTTCTCAACATCTTTTAACTGTAGTGACTAAAGTTGGTTGCTGTGACATTCACAAACCTGCTTTACTCTTCCAGCTATGAGAGCACTTGGGACAGGGTTCAACCCTCAGTATATTGTGTCAACTGCCACAACCCCATGTCGCTTGCCTGCACGAAATGTGACTCTGCCATGCTGCATTGCAGTTCCCTTCAGGTGTCACCGGGTTCTAGTTCCACCTCCATCGCTTTGCCCTCTGAAAAAAAAGATTCCGTAGTCAGGAAACGCAGCAGCAGCAGCAAACCAAAGAAGTCGAAAAAGGGAAAGCTGGTCGTCGCTGGGGTATCCCCCATGCAGGAGAATGACGAGGACATTGCTGGGCTGTGCATACAGTTTGAACAGCCACCATCTTATGCTGACCATATTGTGTTTCCTTGCCCTGATGCCAAACGCTCAGACATAAAATCTTACCTATGCACAAGGTGTGGCAAAACATTTTTTAAATCTAGTGATTTGAAGAAACATGTTCGAATTCACACTCACGAAAAGCCATACAAGTGCGACCGCTGTCCTTCGGCATTCTCGGATCCCTCGAGTTATTCACGGCACAAGAGAGTGCACACTGGAGAAAAGCCCTTCGTCTGTCAGGAGTGCAGCACTGGATTTGCCCAGTCCAGTGATCTCACAAAGCACATGCGCATTCACACACGCGAAAGACCGCTGCAGTGTCCATTTTGTAGTGACTGCTTTTCTGATCCGTCAAGCTTTGCCAGACATCGCAGGAAGCACCAGTCAACATAGGGACAGTCAAGAATTTATTTTTTTGAATGATTTTTTGATAGTAATGGCACTCCTGCTTTTTTTTCTTGTGCCTTTTTTTTTGGGGGGGGGGGAGTAGGGGGGAGGAGGAAAAATCTGTATCACTACAAGTTCCAACTCAAATATTTTGAAGCGTCTGTGCAAAATTGTATTCAGTATAAGTATGGATTGTAAAAATTTAATATACTGGTTTTAATGCAAACTAAAGGAATACATATATTTCTTGGGTAGTGATCATGCATGGAATAATTGTGTATTCAGTGTAAAGAGCCAAACATCAATTAATCATAGTCAGGCATGGGAATTGGCCACATTTATGAGGAACGAAGATTTTCTGGTTGATGGTTTCTGTTTTAAAAAAATTAGGTACCCCTTTTCTTTTGTAGGCGATTTTATTTACGTATAAAGAAAATGCTTTGTTTTCTTCTGGCATCGACTACATTTTGCATGGCAAGCTTTGCATTTTCAGTTCCTGTTTTGCTTGCCATGTGCCGTTCCATTACCCTCTGTTGTAACTTTTCCGTGCACACTTGTTGCTGTACAGACTCGGACTGATTCAGACTTTTCCCATCATTTCCGCCAGATTTCAGGTTTTTTTTTTTAGGTAATCCAATTACCATGCTTGATAGTTCATGAACTGATATTTTGGATCTGTCACAACTTGACATTTAGTAACATCATGCAGTGAAACTGAAAGCAGGAAAAATTTTGTGAATAGGCTGGACAAAATCTGCAGACTAGTAAATAAATTGATCATTTTATGTAGAGTTCACAATCCGCAGTTGAGAACATTTTTGCCTTGCTGCTGAAGACACCAGAAACTGTGCTGTTATCATCTTTCCTTCTCTGTTATTGCATCACTATACCAAATGCTTTTGGTGCATATTTTCCCGTTTATTGTTGTGTAATACTTTTTGCTGGTATTTGGATCAGGATGTCAATCGTCTAGTCATGTGCAGTGCACAAGTAGCTGTGATTGTTGATTCTAAGATAGAACACATATTGATATTTTGTGTGACCTGCCACTGCCACATGAAGGCATCACCGTATCACCTGTGGTAGGCATCTACTTTTGTGTTAGAAGTGTGATACTTTTCATGTCCTTTCATTTTTACAGAGAAAATGCAGTATTGGAAGTTGAGAGCATTTTTTTGTAAAAAAAAAGCTACAGTAGTAAATCTGTTCCCATTAAAAAGCTAGTTTTAGGGAAATCTGGTGAGAAAATATAGCTTTATTTCTGAAAAACATTTTGTTCAACACCTATGTGATAGTAGGATGTAGGAGGGAGAGAGAGAGAGAGTGCCAGCATCTAGAGAGAGTGTGTGTATATCAATCATGGACTGCTAATTCAGATTATGAGGATCCTAAGTTGGGTATGTTTGTTTGCAGACAGAATTTTATCAAGACAGACAATTTGTGGCATGTGGCTGGCCATTGCTGGCTGGTCAGTGGGCCTGTAGATAATAAAGGTTAAATGTTGTACCTGTTGTGCTTGTAGGTAGTAGGGGACTGGGATGAGGAGTGTATGAGACCCCTACTTTTGTGTGGGCCAGCATCATGAAGCTGGTGCCCTTTTTGTGGGCCAGCATCATGCAAGTGGTGCCCTTTTTGTGGGCCAGCATCATGCAAGTGGTGCCCTTTTTGTGGGCCAGCATCATGCAAGTGGTGCCCTTTTTGTGGGCCAGCATCATGAAGCTGGTGCCCTTTTTGTGGGCCAGCATCATGCAAGTGGTGCCCTTTTTGTGGGCCAGCATCATGCAGCTGGTGCCCTTTTTGTGGGCCAGCATCATGCAAGTGGTGCCCTTTTTGTGGGCCAGCATCGTGCAGGCGGTGCCCTTTTTGTGGGCCAGCATCATCCAGGCGGTGCCCTTTTTGTGGGCCAGCA
>SMGT01007684.1:27289-40631 GCA_004794575.1 Lanistes nyassanus
TGCAGGCGGTGCCCATGTCCTTTCCTTGCTGCCTGACCTTCCCTAACTCATGGGTCAGGTACGTGTTTCCGGCTGGTGAACTGCCGGAGGTGTGTATCAAACCAGCACCATTGGGTTCGGAGGCAAGCACTCGCCATCTGCTTCCCCAGTATGATGCTGCATATACAAGTTGTAGTTGTACTGCTGTGTGTACTGTGGGGAGCATGCATATTTTGTTGTGTCTGCTACATACACTAGTGAAGAAAGCATGCATTATTTTATTGTGCCTGCTAGTGCAACATTTCGTATTCATTAACCTTTCACCCAGGTATACATGCTACACCAACCATGTTGTAAAGTAGTACATGTTTCTGCTGCTACACCTTCGCACAGATTCTCAGCACGACACCACAGCACAGATTCTCTTCACTGGACCTTAGCATCACACCACAGCACAGATTCTCATCATGACACCCTAGCACAGATTCTCATCATGACACCCTAGCACAGATTCTCATCATGACACGACAGCACAGATTCTCATCATGACACCCTAGCACAGATTCTCATCAGCTGCTGGAGTTCTGGTGTTTCAGCAACGTCATGGTTGCTTGGTGATTTGTGGCAGTGCATATGATCTCATGTTGAAAGAGTTGAAGAGTTGTGAAAAAGTGCTGATGATTTGTGGCAGTGTATGCAATCTCATTTTAAAAGTGTTGAAGATTTGTAGAAAAGTGTTGAAGACTTGTGGATGTAATTTCGCTGTCTTGGTGTGGTTTGCATGGACACGCATAATTATTTCCTTTAGGTATTGGTCTTATCTAAGAGGGAGTTGTAATACTAATAAGGAAGGTCTTATCAGGGAGGTTTTACTGTATTTGAGACCTTGTAAGATTTGTGACAGTATTTAAGTTTGATGTTTGTTTGGTATTTATTTTTGGCATTTACCTTGGTAATTCTACCATATTTGACACCATTCTGCAATATTTGGTACAACATGTGTATAACAGTAAGTGATGCTACACACGGCACATGCATTACACATTGCTCTCATTGTACTCGATTCACCAATATGCATTTGCTTGAATGTCATTGATTTTAGAATACTGTAAACAGTAAATAAAATCACGTTTTATGTGCTCCTAATTTTACTTTTAAGACGTGTATACATATATAGGTTTCTCGATGAGTGGATGAAAATGCTGTAAATGGAACATCTCCAAGGATTACAAGTACTACCAACTTTTGCTGAACTAAACACTAAGTGGATATTGTCTTCTCTCCCGCAAAGGCAATTGAAGTACAGTTAAATAATTCCTCATCACTTGCTGACGGAATCATTTGGGATACCTGATGTGCCATGTCCTTATAAGTTTTAACAACCATCGGAAAGACAAACCAGAGACAGTTTTGCATTAATGAGTTCTAACTATTTTGTCATGGACAGCTAAATGTGTCAGGGGGCTTGGATAGCTTTTTAACTGGTAGTGCGTCAGACTTGCTTGTCGAAGGTTGAAGAGTCGAATCCCAAGCCGGCGTGAGGAGCACGCGGGGCCTAGGGCCGACCATGACGCGGGGTCAGAGCATCGGTATCCCGATTGGTGTGGTACCGCAAACACTGGTTATGTCTAGACTAGATCAACTTTCGCGGCTTGGCGCACGAATTTAGTTTTTTTTTCATTATTCGTAACATTTTTGTACAAAAGACATCCAAGTACTACATTACGGACTTATAAGAAAGATTTTAAACAGAGCCTGTATCAGCATTTCCAGCTTACCGGAGAACATCATATAAGGACGACCTTAATTAGGCCTGAAGCACGGGGCCTGGCGCGCTCGCTCCACTTGCCACCCTTAAACGCCGCTCCTGGTCGAATCCAGCAGGGAACAAGCTTTTTAATAGGATTCCATGTTCCCAATATCCCTGCCAGGATATCCTATGGCCTAATTAAGCTACTGGCACGAGCTAAGTCGCCAAAACCAACCAACGTGCAACTAAATGTGTCTTGACCGCAAACCAATTGAATGAGATCAAAACACTGCAGGAAATGTCTCTGATACCTGTCTTCCTACCATACATCTTTTCATAATATGTATGCCCACCGATTGGAAGCTGTGCTTCCTCACTCGTGCGAACATTTTTTGATCCGTTTGCGTCTAACGTCTTGTCTTCTAGACGATTGGTCAGATTCACTATGGCAAACACAAGACGTCAAGAGAACTACTAGCGCAGTAGGGGTGCGTGAGGGTGGGTGGGCTATGCATCACGTGTTGTTAACCTGTGCGGGCTGCCAGTTCCTTGACTGAAGTCCCGACGACAATACGTAAGTTGACTTTATTAGAAATGTATAGGAGACGTCTTCAATGGTTTGTTGTTTTGTTGCAAGAACAAATTGTTAATATAACCAAATAAAAAACAGCGAAGGCCTGACGTATACGTGCGTGCGAGAGGGTAGGTTTGATTGCTTTTAATGTTTATTTTATCTGTATGCACACATGTAATTGATGTTAGGGGTGGGTGGGTATAAAAGTATGCACCCTGCGAATTTGTGTAACTACACCATATGTTGAATTCCAAGTTATGATTGCAAATGCACGTCAGAGTGAATTAATAAACATTTGAATTAACACGTGAGAGGAAGAGAGTGAAGAAACACTGTTTTAATATCCTCCTTTGCTTTCAGCCCCTGATCGTAGCAGCATGGCAGCAGCAGGTATTGCTGTCTCGGACTTATTGTTTCGCCTCGTTTTGATGGACGTTGCCGTGGTGAATGAGACCGGAAGTCTTGGTCAGCCAGTGTGGGCGCCCTCCAGTGTCGTCTGTGGGCATCACTGTATGCAGCAGCAGCAGTGTCAGGCTTTCTTCTACGCCCAGAACACTTCTGGTGGCCTGTGCACGCCCGCTTACAAACAGTTCAGCGAACTGTTAGGGAGCACGTTTCAGGCTGAGCCCGGTCAAAATCTGTATCTCCTGGAGACAGGTAACACGCCTGTTGAAACTTGATTTCTGTACTTCGTCTCTCTCAAAGAAAAGAAAAAGTTACATAATATGTCATAGACATCTGATCCTTCAAGCACTGAATGTATCTAACTGCTGAAATGAAAAAAAAAATTCTGTCCCCCACGTCGACAGGGGTACCAGCGTGAGTGTGCACTTGTTTGTACTCAACTTTATTTTTCTATTTTTCGTGTGTCTCATTCCGGCTGTTTGCCAACGGATGTGCAGGGAGGAGTAGAGGTGTATTTGTGCAATCATCAGTGCGTTTTTGATACATGCACATAAGCACAATCTGTTGTGCGTCCTTACTAGTTTTTTTTTGGGGGGGGGGGGGTTGAGAATTTTGCGATTGGTTAAATGTGGGGCGTTACGCAAGAGTGTATGTCTGTCTGTGTGTCTGTCTGTCGATGTCTGTCTGCCTGTCTGCGCGCGTGTTCGTGTGTGTGGTGAGGGGAGGCTGTGCAGATATGCGTGTGTGCGAGAGTATGCAAGAGAGAACGCGCTCGAGAGAGAGAGAGAGGAGAAAGAGGGATAGAGGCAACTAAGTTCATTGAATGTTCGCTCGATTATACACTCAGAAGAACCCACCACACTGCCTCGTTATCGTCCTTGAAAGGTAACCAAATAAAACGCAGTCGAGTGTTGTTTTCAATCAATGTTCTCAAGATGTGTCAACTTTAGAAGCAAAAGGGTTGGACAAATATTGATGCATCATAAATGAAGGAACCTTCAAACAAAATCTTAAGATAGCCGGCCAGGATCAGATATCATCATCGCTTCAGGAAAGAGTTATGCTAGCTCTCGTATGTCACACACACACACACGCGCGGGTATCTATATATATATATAAGAACAATACCACATATACGCGTAAAAATGCAGATCAAAAAGTACCCAACAGATATTTATTATTTACTTCAATTCCTGTTTGCTGCTTTCTAATTCTTGTTTGTTTCCTTTCTTTTGTTTGTTCGTGGGTTGGTATAATCATTCTTTTATGAATTTCGTCCCCTACCCTAGCCCCACAGACAAGAGACATGTTTTTGTCCAGCTGACTGCGCCCCGTTGTTGCCAACTTTGCTGAATGTGTAGAAGTTGGAATTTCTTAGACATAAAAGTCGTTAGTATGTAAAAAAAAAAAAAAAAAAAAAAACTTGGAAATTGCAAAGTCTATGGCGACTCATTTCTCAAGCAACCACAGTGCGAATAAATACTAATTTTGTGTCAGATCTCCTGAACCGCTGCGGGTTTTTTTTAAACATCGCACTGTTCATCCAGTGACACCCGGCCTAAATGCACTGTGTATATATGTCACACATGGAACATACACTTTTAAAAAGTCGAAGGAAGATTTTCGATAACAGTTGGCGAACGACGTTGGACTGATTCGTTGTATTCTTGTCGCCCTTAGAACAGAAAAAAACCGGTTTCTCTACACTGTCGTCCCTGAGATATCGTCAGCTGCTTTTCAAGACCAGAAAAACGGCTGCATGGCATGTGACCGCAGGGCCCCGGATGTTCAAGAATCGTTTGGATGTACTGACACACCTTATAATATTGGCATAAACAATGCGTCCGGGTATCTGACACGGCATTACTGAATCATCTTTTGACGTAATGCGTCACCGTATCTGACACGGCGTTACTGAATCATCTTTCAACGTAATGCGTCACGGTATCTGACACAGCGTTACTGAATCATCTTTCAACGTAATGCGTCACGGTATCTGACGCGGCAGTACAGAATCATCTTTCGACGTAATGCGTCACGGTATCTAACGCGGCATTACTGAATCATCTTTCGACGTAATGCGTCACGGTATCTGACACGGCGTTACTGAATCATCTTTCAACGTAATGCGTCACGGTATCTGACACAGCGTTACTGAATCATCTTTCAACGTAATGCGTCACGGTATCTGACGCGGCAGTACTGAATCATCTTTCGACGTAATGCGTCACGGTATCTGACACAGCGTTACTGAATCATCTTTCAACGTAATGCGTCACGGTATCTGACGCGGCATTACTGAATCATCTTTCGACGTTTTTGGAGAGACTTCCGCTCGAGTCATTCGATCTCACACCCTCGTACGCACACATCGTCTCTCTTTCCACGCATCTCGCGTATCTTACCAGATGATACACAAATGTCAACATACGACCGTGAAGAAAAGAAAACAGATGTTGTTCTAGCGCTACCGACAATTGGCAGGCTGGAACACAGAAACAGCTTCATTAAAAAAGAGAGTATAGAAGACCCGTTAAAGTACGACTCGGCGCGTTTTTTTAAATAAAAAAAACTAAATCTAGCGATGAAATGGAAACGTCTACAGTGTTTCAGAATGTGTACTGTCGTTTTCTTCTTTGCTTTTGTCAACTGCAGCTGCGGGATGGGTGGACCTGGGGAGTGGGGTGGGGGCGACCCTTTGAAACGCCAACCCCGTGAGGAAAATTTCCGATTTGACTTCATAGCCTGCTTTTCCTGAGGAGAAACATGCACGTGAACTTGTTTCAGGCGACGTCCCGACGACAGTCTCAGTAATGAAATGAAATGTTTATGTGGAAACTTTTTGTTTTAGGCTTATTTGGTGATTAATTGGGCTTTTTGCATAATTATACGTGTTTTTCGTACTTTTTGGTGAACCGTTCTGGTGTTGCGGAATATTTGAAATACCATACCTGTGCTTTTTTTCAACTTAAATGACAGACTCTGTCGTCCGCTTTTCGAACAGTGACTTCAGTGAATCCGCTCTTTTTTTTTTCTTTCGTCGTCACAGGCATCGATAGTAGTGTCTCGTTAACTTTCGACGGTTCTGTCATGGCTTCGTATTCCTGCTTATGGATGCTGAGTGAGTTCCTGTAGCACCACTTTTTGTGTTGTTATTGTCGGGAGGACCTGGACAGGCCAACGATCATACAGCCGCTGGAAAACTTGTACGTGTGAGAGAAATTTAGATCTAACATTCGTTGTCGGATTTTTGGCAACGAAGACCATCTAATTCTCACTAGTTTTGATTCTGGAATGATTCTGAAATGTCTAGAGCGTTTGGGATTCTTGGAGACGCGCCTTTTGGGTAGTAACTGCTAGCTTTCGCACCTAGTACACAATGGACCATGGACAACAACAACAGCAACAAAAATAACAATAAACTTGTTGTATTTGCAGATTTCTGTTCTGTCAGCGATGGCTACACGTGGGACAGAAACAGTCAACTGTGCTTCGCGCTCAGTGAGTTCAGGGTCAGCTTTTATGACAGCGTCAGGTTCTGCAAGCACCAAGGGTCCCGTCTGGTTTTCCTCAATACCGAAGCAAAATACCGTGCGTTGCAAAGTGTCTTCAAGATGCCAAGTAAGTGTGTAGTACATCTTCAAGATGCCAAGTAAGTGTGTAGTACATCTTCAAGATGCCAATTAAGTGTGTCGTACATCTTCAAGATGCCTAGTAAGTATGTTGTACAGCATCTTCAAGATATCAAGTGTGCTGGACAGTCTCTTCAAGATGCCAAGTAAGTGTACTGTACAGCGTCTTGAAGATGCCAAGTAAGATAGCCGCTTGCCAGAAAGCAAAACAAAACAGAGAGGGGACAGGCCGCGCGCCCGACAGAGGGAGTATTTTCTTTTCTATGGCGAGTGAAAAGAAAACTGGCATCTGAAATCAATGTCACTTTAAAAAATTCCCGCCTCTTGGAGATGGCTATATTTCTTTTCAAGCTATTCTGGGCTGTTAGCCTCCTGTCCTTCCCAGATGCGGATCTTACATTTTACGCCTTCCGTGCGCGTTTTATTGACATTAGTGCCTCAGTCACACTGACATCCGTTGTTTCTTTAAGCAGGAAGCCGTAACAGTCTGATGCAGCGTTGCACAGTCTTCCAGGTTAGTCCAAATTGCAGGTAAATAGTACCCACAAAGCATAAAGGTATCACAGCGAGTTACATCATCATCATCATCATCATCATCATCATCATCATCATCATCATCATCATCATCATCATCATCATCATCATCATTATTATTATTAAAAATGAAATGCTTAGAGGCTTTTTCGTCATTTAACAAATTGATATAAGGAAGTGTTGAGCACGAACATTAATGTAGTAGGCAGTTGTTGATCTTCTAACATTCATAGTTTCAGAGGATCTGCCAAGTTCCTTTCTTTCGGCCCTCTTTTTGCTACTTGTTTGGGTACGGTAAGCTCCCTTGGGCACATGCGTCTGCATACGGCTATGTTGAGCGTTGCCAGTACCTTTGTTGGGGTTATATTCATAGTTTCTTAAAAAGTTTAATACGTGTGACGAGGAAGGTGGCATGAAGTGCAGATAAAGCGCTTGTTAACCAACAATGTAAGGATCGTCAGTCGTTGTGTAGATCTCGTTTCCTGGACATATTTTTCTCAGTCGATGTGACAACTGCTTATCGGTCCGGCTGGTGCCATTCCCATTCAGATCAGTTTTATTCTTTTAATGGGCCTCTGGGTGCATCAAGACATCGTCAGAATCCACAGACATCGCCGCGATAGCGCACCCACGAAAACGCCGTTCAACAACTGTACATCTCTTATTTCGCGAGAGAAAGCTCTGAATCATGTAACCCGAGGCTATGTGCTTCTGTTGTAGAACTTGACAACACAGTGGTCCTTTTTTGATCTTACAGTGTTCGCCGAGCGGTCTTACTTCATCGGCGCGCAGCGGGTAACGAACACGACCACTTGGCTCTGGTTGGACGGAACGGAAGTGACGTATTTCGACTGGGGAGACAACGAACCCAGTGGAATCGTTGAAGAATGCATTGATCTGTACTGGAAAAAAGATCATCGCTTTAATGACCACTCCTGCTATTATGGCATGTACTTCGTGTGTGAAAAGGTTCCCCCGTCAGACGACATCTGGACCTGAGCAGACGCACCAAATAACGATACTCAGGCCTCACGAGTACAGCGCTTCAAATGACATAAACCCTGGGAACAGACGAATATCAGAATAGTCCCGTTCTACCTGTGTGAAAATAAAAACAATTATCTGATCCTGTTGGGCTTTTCTTTAACTAGAACTTCTAGGCGAGAGCATGCGAAGTAACGCAAGAAGTATTGCAAACAGGAATTGTATTTATTCATTTAATTTTTGGTGTCGTGTTATCGTATCCGATCATCTGCTTGTGTATTATTCGTTAAGATGCAGATTTGGAAAGTTTTAAAATCCTTTGTGTAAACATTTTCAGACACATTGACAAAACATTCGACCGGTATATTCTGTGCCAAGTACGCAATACATACGCCAATAAGAGGACTAGCACACCGTAAACAAGAAGTGTTCAAGTCAGAACAGTTATTCTGTTGCCGAAACAGAACACATTTTACAGTGATCTAGAAAAGTGTTCTGGTCTGTGTGTTCTCGAAAGTGTTCAAATACGAAAATTTCCAAGTGGAAAACGTATAAATGGTGTTCTGATAATGTTGCACGTGTGCTAGCAGCAAGTGTCCAGTCAAGTAGGGGCGTGCTAAGAACGCTTAGAACACAGGTAGGACACGTTCCATACTATTTACACACGCAGCACATATTTAGCACCTGGTTTAACACTTTAAAAAAAATGTAATTAGTGTTCAAATATTTAGAGTGTATGCTAAACAAAGAAAGAAGACATTAAAATATAATAAAAGGTGTATTTTATAAATAACCATTTTGAAACCTTTCTCTTCGCACATTCATACCTAAAGACCTTCTCACAACTGTTATAAGAAAACAAAGTGACAGAAAACCTACAGCCCTTCTGAATGTTTTAATAGAAAATCTCACGTTTGGTGTCGTCGCCTTTACATTGTACGTCCAGACGTAACCATGTTTACTGTAATTGTAAGATTCGTAATCAAGAATATGCTAACACCTGGCGTGGAAAATTGATACTTAAAATTTAGAGAGAGAGAGAGAGAGAGAGAGAAACTATGGAATGTTCACATTTATTAGGATATGTTCCGTTCTGACACACTGTTTCCTGATTTCAAGTCTCTTCTGACATCGGTTTATTGAAAACTGTCACGTATTGATATCACGTATTAGCAGTATCTCTCAGCCTTTGTTTCTTATCAGCTCTAAGCTGCACTCAAATGGCAGAGAGAGAGAGAGAGGTATTTTATGCAGGAGGCTATAAGTTCTGGCTGCAGAAGAACTGAAAGTATAAAAAACACACGTGGTTCTTTTGTTCTGTTTATTCTTTGTATGTGAGAGAAATGTCGAACGAGGATTGGAGATAGGTTGATATGTGTCATTTCGAAAGAGATTCTGTGGTTGTATTACTTTTAGCGTAAATAAATGAATTAAAGTAAAAGGTGAATGCGAGTTCGCGTCTTGAAATGAAAGACTCTAATAAATGAATGAATGATACTGTCAAACGGGACAGCTAGATGGTTCAAAACAAACTCGATAGAAAAGATGTTTGGAGTCCTGACGGCTGTCATCAAAGAATATCCAGCTTTGGACAAAAGGCGCCGGTTAATTCTCCCTAGCGGCTGTGTAGAAAACAGGTGCTACAACCAAACTTTCTTTGCCTTCGATCGTGACATTGTTAACCAATTATGTGAGACATTTAGACCGCTTTATTAAGCATCATCCGATGATTATGTTGAATTTAATTTCTCGTTTGCAGAGAATTTTAACAACTGTAAATAAAAACAATATATACACAAAACCCTGACAAAAGATCACTTGAAATCTTTCAGTTCTGTTCAGATTTCTCTCACGCTGCTATAAATTTGAAAAAAGGGATATTTTGGTTCGTCAGTCGAGATAGCCGGTACCAGTCAGCCACTTTTTGACAACGTCGTAGTTTTTGTCCATCCAGCGGATGTTATTGTTGGTAGTTTCTACAGCAGCCTGGAACGCCCGGGTGGCTGAACCAAGATTCGGGTGGGTGTTGATGAAATCCTTTAGCTCTTCCAGTTGTGTACGGGTATTGAATCTACCCGCAAATGCGTTTACAAGATTGGTAAGTGAAAACGGAGTGTCTGTATACCTGCAAAACCACAATTTTTTGTAAGTAAATGAAAGGCTCATAAAATCAGATAGAAAGAAAACAACAATATTGGGGAGAATACTTCGACATGCAGGCAGCCAGGCGGGGACAGACCGACAGACAGACAGACGGAAGGACGGACGGACGGTCACGTGAACACAAGAATACAGAGTTGTGGAAGAGTAATTATCTTTTTAAAAAAACGCGCTATCATTAAAAGTACATAAATTTCCGTTTTTGGCTCATTTTTTTTAGTTCTTAGTTTATATGCACTTGTTTAGCTCGTGACATAGTATTCAGCAGGATCTCACACTTTTCAAAGAAAATATTTCTGACCTTTGTTCTTTCTCCTGCTTCTACAGCAAACATAGATTTTAAAAAATCTCGATCGTTCTTATTTACTCCAGCAAAACCACTCCTTTGTACTGATTGCGATCTGCCCTTTAGCGATGCGAGGCCAGAAGAGAGTGGACATGAATATAAACGCTATCGGGGTTCAGGAACGGGAGCAAAACAGCTAGCGTGTACCGTTGGAAAATGAGATCCCAGTTGTTTCGTACGAACTGCCACGCCAGGGATGTGCCAGTGGGATTGCGAATCACACCAGACATAAGTGCAATTCCGTCCTGCGCGCGCACTTCCCCCTTCAGAACAGCCCGATCCAGCAGCCTGAAAACCATATGATGCACACACTCGTTCTGATCACTGCAGTTTAGTGTTAGCCTGCAAACTATGTGATGCATGCACTCGTTCAGTTTTAGTGTTAGCCTGCAAACTATATGATGCATACACTCGTGCAGTTACCCTGCAAACTATGTTAGGCATACAATGTATTGTTATGGCTGCCAACACCGACTACTACCAGAAAAATTACAATCTTGCTCAGAGAAACCAGCACGCGCCGAATTTTCTGCAGTTATGCAAAAAATCCACGCAGGCTTGGTGTCAGTGTAGACGGTTTCTGTCAGCACTGCATGCAGGGACGGGGAAGACAATGTCAGTTAGTGAATTAGCTCCGAAATAATGCCTGCCAATAAAACGCCAACCTGCTAAGGATCCACAGTTCATTGGTACACGACAGCTGGTTCATCAGGCGTATCTTCTCGTGGACGTTGGCCTCGTTCTGAAACCTGTCGTACAGGAAGTCCCAGTCACTCACACTTCCCTTCTTGATGCCGGTACAGTAGACTGCGTCTCTCACATCAGCCGAGATTCTGCCGACGGTTAAAACGATTTTCATGATCAGCCCCTATACTTTTCAGTGATTGATCGCGCTGGGGTCCGAGTCTTTCGAGTTTGAAATCAAGCGTTTCAACCGACAAGGTTTCATTTCATCCTCTTCCACAATCTACTCGCACAAGCACCACCAACTCTCACACACACGCACACGCGCGTGCATACCCAAATGCAGCACACGTGCAGAAACAAACTGCTGAAAAGAGTTTGTAGTAAAGGTAAGTGTTACACCCCTTCTATGTGCAGGTGAGCCTGTCATCAGATGCGAAGTCAACGAAAACTCACACATTGACTGAAGCGTTCTGCCTCCACTGACTGAAGAGTGATTGAGCCTCCGATATGCACAGAGTTACTCCGCTTCCACAAGCATACGTAACAATTGTGGACCTCAAGAGGCTAAAAAGTTAGACGAAAAAAAAAAGGGGAAGGATCACAAGTTTGCTGACGTGTGCATGCGTCATATTTGTTCACAGATATATACAGATATATGCATCGACACTGCATCTGGTTCATTGTCTGCTGAGGAATTGCTGGGAGAAGTGTTCACATTACCAAAGGGATCTTTTCACTTTCCCCGTTTTGCCTCGGACTGACACTGCATGTTATCTGATAACCCCGCCATTTTTTCTCCCCCCAGAGTCTAGTAAACATAACAGAAACCACAATAGAAAGAAACCACAGTTAAAATAACAACTTTACTACACAAAGTTGGCTTGCGTGAGTGTCTGTATCTGCCTTTCCGTCATAACAACGGTAAAAATACCTGTTCCCCCTGTGCATGTTTTCTGTACTGGTGGTGGCTATGTGGAGTTCCGCTTGCTGGTCGCTTTTCTGGCACTGTCGCTGATGATGTCGCTGGCAGTACGTGGCTTTGAGTAGTGGAGCCCTTGCTGGTCAATCCTACTGTCGCTCTATTCCTACATTCTATTTTTCTCTACCTCTAAGGTCACATAAGTACACAGGGCGAACGGGCCTTACACCGCCTTCATGACCAGAAAAAAACCCCAACAACAACAACAACAACAAAAATGCTGATACATCCCACCCCAGGGTTTTCTGGTTACTAATGAGAATAACACTGCATGGGTGGGTTTTTTTTTGTTACTAGTGATGATAATAATATTGCATGGGGTTTTCTTTTTTTTAACTTATGATGTTCAAAACTGGGCTCCAAAGGTTACTTTTTTGATTACTTACGATGTTGGTATGTCCGCACCGGTGTTGTTTATTCCGTACTTTTTGAACAGACCCTCGGTCTTATTCGCTATGAATTTCTGAATAAATGAGAAAAGAAGAAATAAATCTGACGATTTCTAACAAAACCGTCTGACTTGCTCTTTTTCTTTATGATTACAAGTTACTACGACGACTCTATTTATATTTCAAGATCTGTAACTTAATGCCTGTTGTTGCTTGTTTTCCATTCATCACAAAAGTCCAGTAGGTATGACAGCCTGAAAAGCGCTTATGAAAAAGCAAACTGAAAATAGTCCTAAAACTCAAGAGAAACATCCAGGCTCCAAATTTTGTTACTGGTAAATATGCGCGCATGATAAAAGAAATATGTTGGAAAGAAGATCGCAATCTGAAGTTTTTATTTTAAAAACCGTATTTCTTGCGGAAGATGTGATTGTACTTATAGTTATCGAAACGAATTGTACGTGTCTGATACGTCAGTGTTTACCTTCAACCCGCCGTAAATTTCCGTGGAAGACAACATGGCGTCCACGAAAGTCAGCTGTTTCTTGGCGGCTTCCCAAGGGACCTCGTCCTCCTCCTTGTCCAAGTACTCCACCATTTTCAGCGCGATCTCCTGACTGACAAACCCTGCCCTGGATACAGAAACGTGATGTTAATTATTTGACAAAAAAATTGCAAACAATTCGATTATAAAGTAAGAAATTAGGAAGTAACCAGGCAAGTATGCAATACGTCTGTAAGACGTGAAGTTTGGAGTGAACTGAAATGAAAATAGAACTCAGAAAGTTGCATTGTCCTACAGTTAAAATGCTGTTATCTTCTACAGATGTTTGGAACATTTGTATTTTTGTAAAAAATAAAGGAAGGACATTTTATTCAAATTGAAGTAAACACTTCGGAAGGAAGAGAGAAGGAAGGACATT
>SMGT01007684.1:43015-61166 GCA_004794575.1 Lanistes nyassanus
ATACTTCCGTGTACTGACCCAAAAGGTGAGTTGTATACTTCCGTGTACTGACCCAAAAGGTGAGCTGTATACCCCGGAGTCGGTCGCGTTTGGATCCGACAGATATCTCTGCTGTGTGAGGCTGATGGTGTTTGGACCGGTCACCCTGATCGTCACCAGCGGAAAGTTCATCTGTAGGGTCCAAGTGTCCATCACCGAGGCCACGTCAATCACTTTGTTGTCGATGGCCCCTTGCTGTGCACACGAATAATCGAGGTCGTTGATCACGTGATGCAGGAGGAGTAGGCCCTACTGGTCACGAGTTGCGACCTATTCCCCCCAACCCACAGCATCCTTTTCCTTTCCTTTCAGACACTCGACAGCAAGATGCTTTGAATATATATATCTCTGTGGCTTTCATCACGTCTCTTGCGAGTACTATTTACGATTGTTTTTGAAAAGTTGTTGCCGTTTATGTGAATATGTGCGCATGTGAGTGTTTATGCGAACTTGTTAAGTGTGAGAGGGGGGAAGAGAGATAAGACAGACAGGAACAAATAAGGAAAGAGAAGAGAAAAACAGTGGGTTCGGGGCTGGAGACAGATGAGCGAAAGGGAAGTGAGAAAGGAAGGAAAGGAAGAATAGAGTGGGGGAGGGGGTTAGAATGTGTTCACCTGCGCCAATGCTTTCCATAGATCTTCGTGTCTGGCATTTCCGTATTGGTGAGCCAACAAGTATTTCTGTACGGAATCGAAACAACCAGAAACACAAAACAATATCCAGCATGATTTTGGAAGTATCACATCCCAAAAAATCAGTGTTTAAAAAAGAAAAGTTATTTTTATATCGATCGAAACAATCGCAAACTTAAATACGTATCGAAACTGACAATTTCTAAACAAAATCGAAACAAGAAATGACTATTTAGGAACATAAAATGTCCGGAACTCCTACATTTATATTTCAAAATTGTAAAATCTTAATTCTAACATTACTTCTTTGCTCTCTGTTCTAGAAAGTAATCCGATAATCCGATTACAGAGAGAGAGAGAGAGGAAGAGATGAGATTACGCGAAAAGCTACACTGTAAACAAGAAGTGTTCAAGTTAAGACAATTATTTTGTTACTGAAACAGAATGCATTTTACCATTGATCTAGAACGCTTTAGATGTGTTGGTGCTAAACTAGTGTTAAAAGTGTTCTGTTCTGGGTTCTCAAAAGTGTTCAAATGGCCAAAAAATGCATAAAGTGTGTTCTCTTAATGTTCCAAATGTGTGCCAGCAGTGTTCAGTCAAGTGTGGACATGCTAAGAACACTTAAAACACAAGCAGCACGCATCTTACTATTTACACACGCAGAACATGTTTTGTAGCTGCTTTAACATTTTTTTACATGTACTTCGTGCTAAAAATTTTTAGAGTGTAGGTAAAATAAGAGACCAGTCGAATTCTTTAATCATCCAAGCGTACAACTAAAAAGTGATCATGAACATGTATTTTCTCACCTGTCTTCTTGGTGAGCAAGAGAAACAGTAGAAAAGGAAAGGAAACGCGTGGGTGGGACCACATAAGGTACAGTCAACTGATTACGAGAAGATAACATCTGTCGAATATTGTCCTCTGTATTAATTCTCGCTGTATCGTTGGAGATCTTAGAGAAGACTTTGTATAGAAACAATATCAAGAAGAAATACCTTCAGTCCTTCTTTGAATGTTGTTTCCCCAATGGCGTGGCTGATCATGCGAATGACTGATGCCCCCTGGCAAAATTTTAAAAAATCAGATTGTCAAAGACTGCATTAAAGCATTCTTTAAATGTTTATACTTTACTTGCTAATTAAGTACACGAACATATAAAAGCAGTCTTGAAAATAGTAATGTAAAAAATGAGCAAATAGACAACTAGTAGACGAGCAGTAGACGAGCAGTAGACAAGTAGTAGACAATCAGCAGACAAGTAGTAGACAAGTAGTAGACAAGTAGTAGACAAGTAATAGACAATCAGTAGACAAGTAGTAGACAAATTGTAGAAAAGCAGTAGACAAGTAGTATACAAATTGTAGAAAAGCAGTAGACAAACAGTAGACAAGTAGTAAACAATCAGTAGACAAGTAGTAGACAAATTGTAGAAAAGCAGTAGACAAACAGTAGACAAGTAGTAGACAATCAGTAGACAATCAGTAGACAAGTAGTAGACAATCTGTAGACAAGTAGTAGACAAATTGTAGAAAAGCAGTAGACAAGTAGTAGACAAATTGTAGAAAAGCAGTAGACAATCAGTAGACAAGTAGTAGACAATCAGTAGACAATCAGTAGACAAGTAGTAGACAATCTGTAGACAAGTAGTAGACAATCAGTAGACAAATAGTAGAAAAGCAGTAGACAATCAGTAGACAAGCAGTAGACAAGTAAGGGATCTGACGAAGTGCAATGCGTGCTCTGATTTTAAAATGAACACGATTAATTACTTGTTCACACAAAATTCATAAACACGTAATTGTTGGATTTGCATGCCTTGTAATAGGAAATGTGGTCGAAAACCGCGTTGATTTCTGAGGGCGTTGCTACAGGCACATACAACGGATGTGACGTCGTCAACCCATCCAAGCCCATGGCGGTGTGGACAGCTATCAGCAGAAATCTGTCAAACTGAAATAGAGATGGGGGAAACCCCACTTTGCAAGTTCAATGCATTTTGGGCATATTGTTGCGACGTAATCAGTCAAGTTCTGGGAAGGATTCCATGCGAGTGCAAAATAAACAGGTTGTACGATATACATATTGTTTTGCATAGATTGTGCAGCATAAAATATGCTTTTAAAGGGTTCCGGGATTGGCAGGTAGTGAAAAGGTAGGAATTGTGACAATATTAAAATTATGTTGTGTGTGCATTGACTTTGCTTCTACATGATGACTGACGCTAAGAGTAGACAGCCTTAAGATTCCATCTATTTTTGTACACAGGTAGTTTCGCAAGTATATCCTTCATTCCACTAGCTGCCTTATAGCCTACCTTCTTAATCAACACTTCAACACTCGTGTCTCTCTAAGCGTTAAACCCCAAGAAACAGGTAGACCGGACTGGCGAGCAGGAAACACTCACCTCACGCCACTCTGGAAAAACGCGGTCCACGCCCACAAACTCCAGGTAGGTGGCAAAACCTTCGTTGAGCCAAATGTCATCCCACCACTGCGGGCTCACCAGGTCACCGAACCACTGCCAAAATGATGGTGAATTCTGCCATTGGTTTTTGATTAACAACAACGGAAATTGAACCTTTATTCCTCTTCTGTTCTACCTAAAAATTTGAGCTGTTCGAATAGTGTTTTTCATCGCAACCTTAGGATAAAACAGTGTTTTCATTCCTAAATCATCCATTTGCCTCGACTGTCGGTAAGTCTCTCTCCGCTGTCTCTCTTCTCACCCACAAGCTAGGAACTGACGTGTTCATGGTTGGAAAGTTAGACGATGAAGTGGGTTAAAGAGCGTCAAGAGCCTGCCCTCAGCATGCGAGATCGAGGCAGCGTTCCAAGTTCTGCTGGGCGATGTGCCCTGAGCGATCCCCCTGTGCTAATTAAAGCCCGTCTATTTTATAAAACAGAAAAAAAACCTTGCAGTCGCGAGTAGCTTTGTGTCCGCAGGCCTCTGCTATCTACACTGTCTTTTAATTGTAATCTACGAGTGGGCGCACGAGAGGACTACAGCTTGTAGAGAGAACAGTGGTAGTCTGTACTGACCATGTGATCTGTCTTTGTGATCTACGAGTGGGTGTACAAGAAGACTACAGCCTGTAGAGACAACAGTGGTAGTCTGTACTGACCATGTGATCTGTCTTTGTGATCTACGAGTGGGTGTACGAGAGGACTACAGCTTGTAGAGACAACAGTGGTAGTCTGTATTGACCACGTGATCTGTCTGTGTGATCTACGAGTACGAGAGGACTACAGCCTGTAGAGACAACAGTGGAAATCTGTACTGACCATGTGCGCCAGTTCATGCGCCACGGTGATGGCGGCTAGCTCCTTGTCGCTGGCAGACGACACGCCCTCCTCAATCAACAGACGGGTCTCGCGGTAGGTGATCAGCCCCCAGTTCTCCATGGCACCGGCACTGAAGTCGGGGATTGCCGCCATCGCTTGCACACGACAAGTAGATCATTAGGTAATCAAACACCCGTCCTCAACACACATGACAAGTAGATCATTAGGTAATCAAACACCCGTCCTCAACACACACGACAAGTAGATCATTAGGTAATCAAACACCCGTCCTCAACACACACGACAAGTAGATCATTAGGTAATCAAACACCCGTGCTCAACACACACGACAAGTAGATCATTAGGAAATCAAACACCCGTGCTCAACACACACGACAAGTAGATAATAAGGTAATCAAACACCCGTCCTCAACATACATGACAAGTAGATAATTAGGTAATCAAATACCCGTCCTCAACACACATGACAAGTAGATAATTAGGTAATCAAATACCCGTCCTCAACACACATGACAAGTAGATAATTAGGTAATCAAATACCAGTCCTCAACACACTGTCTTCACAATAGGTGGACAGTGTGTGTGTGTGTGCGCGCGCGCGCGCGCGTGTGTCTAGTTAAACATGAGACGCTAGCACAAGCATAAAAACCTATTTCTGCGAATTCCCAGGTTCTTTTATTTCGAGTACAGGTAACGTTAAGACGCATTTCTTTAGACAATGTCTGTAAAGATGCTCTTTGGTGCTGGAAGAGTGTTACAGAACAGAAAGGATTAAAAAAAATGAGATTTACGCATTAAAAAGTAAACTTACATTGTTTGGGCAGAGGGAATGGGATGTCAAAGTAATTTTCAAAGTAGTCAAGCACCTTGACACCGACATCTAGCGCGAAGGTCAACTGGCCTGTCATAGATCTTCTGCCCCAAACGTCAAACTGACGAAAACCAGGGGGAACGAGCAGATCACACACACACACACATACACACAGACACACACACACACACCCTCACACACACACACCCTCACACACACACACACACACCCACACATACACATAAACGCACACGCACACACACGCATACACATACGCACACGCACACATACACGTACACATACACCCGGACACGCATGCACAATATACACATGGTTAGTAAGCACAAGCAATTAAAAAAACTGCTTCTTACTGAAACTCTGTTTGTGTTGTGTATTCTGTCGTTGGAAAGCTTATGAGATACAGGTTTTCTACACAAAATGTGATATTTCAGACTAGAATAAATGTAAATCAGAAAAACCCATTAAGAGTACAGTCACTACATGCGCATGGTTTCCTTACGACGCTGTCGGGGTTAATTAACCTGCTGTGTGCCATCAGAAACGATTATCTTCATCTGTAAGCAAAGTGCTGCGCGAAAAGGCAATGATATGCACATTTTTGGTTAGCCTTTCGGGTTCATTTGAAAACCTCGGCTGGTCCTAAAAGCGTTGGGTATAAATCTGCGTGCTGTGCCTACATAGGAACTGCGCTACATCAGGAATACATTTTGTCCATTTTGGAGGGGTGTGTGACTGTGTGTGCAGCGGCGGTGGTGGGGATGCGGGGAGAGAACGTACCCGGATCTTGTGTGTTGGAGTGGACCCGTTTATTTTTTGGAAGTCACACACCAGGAAAGCGACGAGGTACGTTGACATGGGCTTTGTCTCCTCAAACTCTTCCCGCACCTTGTTATTGCCCCTGAAAATAAGTTAAGTTATTTCCCCTAAAACAGAGAGTTATTGCTTCTGAAAACAGTTATTGTCCTCAAACAGAAAGTTTTTTTTTAAAGTTCCGTCGCTTCTTTTGTGATATCTCTGAATTAATTCAGTAGATTCAACAGTAATTTAAAGCACGCTTTGGGGGAAGCGAATAAGAATAATCAGACTAGTTTCGATGTGTGCTTTACTTCTGAACTGAGACACCTGAGGCACTCGGTGAAGACATCCTGAGTTTGTTAAGATATGACCGTGAATTTTTAAAGTATACGAAGGGTCAAATTTCCATTTGCTATACATCTCGTCTATACAATATTTCGTTTCCTGGACAAAGCACCCGCAGCATATACAATTATATAAACTAACCTGGCCTCGAATCCAGTCACAAATTTGTCGGTAAACGCTTGCACACATAAAACCTTCTATCCACCCATCCACCCAGCCAGCGACCCGCCAACCTGTCACGCACGCACTTAGATCCAGACGCACGCACATCGACATCAACACGCGTATCTGAAGTGGCCCACGTAGGCCCGACTAATGTTGTTTGTTCATTCAGTCCGCTTACAGCGGTGTGCTTGTCTTGATGTCCATGTTGGAGATAGTCGTCATGTTCTGAGGTCTTACGACCGTTATAGAGAAGGTAGCCTTGTAAGCAGGCTCATCCATGCAGGGAAACGCCTTGCGAGCAGCCGTTGGCTCCATCTGAGTGGTCCCCAGGTATCTGCACAGACCACGCTCTCACTTAGCGATCATACCAACGACAGGGATGACAACTTAATTGCTCTCTTCGAGGCTGAACATGCTCATATTAAAGACTTGACGTGTTAGTGTCATGTCGGGAACAGCCTGTTTGTCAGAAGGTCACATTATAAAAGGTCACGATGCTGGCCTCAACAAAGCCAGGTAGAAACGAAAGCAGGCATGTGAACTCACATTGTTTGGTTGTTTTCCTCGTAAGAACTCAGGTAAAACCCATCCAGACCCGCTGCCAACTTGCCCATGAAGTCTATGCTCACGCTGTAGTTCTTGCCAGCCTGCAGGTCAGCGTCCAGTTGGATGGTAAGGAACTCCAGTTCCTTGTCCGTGTCATATTTCACCACTCTGGGAACTGGGGTCTGGGAGCCGAGCAAGTCGATGTTCTCTATGTCTAGCTGATGGCGCGGACAATCATTTAAATTTTTTTTAATGAATGCATTTGGAGGAGTTCAGTTATACCTTCTTTGAAAAGATTTATGGAAGCAACTAGCTTTCTGTACAGTTTAACAATCGTTACAGAACAGAACTCATTGACAGACAGACAGACAGACAGACAGACAGACAGACAGACAGACAGACAGACAGACAGACAGACAGACAGACAGACAGACAGACAGACAGACAGACAGACAGACAGACAGACACAATTGAAAAAATTCTGTCAGCAAACATTTCAGAGATATAAAACTAAAGAAAAAAGACTGAAAACTAGAAAAGGAAAGTAGATGAAAACAAAAAAAACAACAACAACAAAAGAAATAAGACGTGTGACTGTGCATTAAACACTAACAGGAAACTAACTGGAACGACAAAAGCACAAGGGGAAAGAAGCAAGGTGGAGCCGATATCAAGAAAATGTCACTCTTCAAGCTAAAGGTGAACGAAGAGGAGTGAGGAGAAGAGAGTGAGAGGGCTAAATGACCTTTGAGCGAGTTCAGGGCTAAATGACCTTTGAGTGAGTTCAGGGCTAAATGACCTTTGAGCGAGCTCAGTGCTAAATGACTGAGAGAGTTCAGAGTGCTAAATGGCCTTTGAGCGAGTTCAGTGGTAAATGACCTTTGAGCGAGTTCAGAGTGCTAAATGACCTTTGAGCGAGTTCAGAGTGCTAAATGACCTTTGAAGCATGCAGCACGATCTTGTCTGTTGCATTTATACAGGTGAACATCATGGTGACAGATCCGTTGAAGGTAAATGCCTGGGGATCCCCCGGACCAAAGTTAGGCTGGATGGCAACGTTGTAGTGCACCGGTCTTAAGCTGGACGGCAGGAGAACGTCTTCAAGAGTACGTTTGTTAGCCGATGGCGTTGCAGAGCCTTCAAATTCTTCAAACAGAAAAAATAGCATTTAGGGCGCTTCGCTGAGCAAGAAAATTGTTCTCGAAGGCCGAGGAATTGGTAGCTCAGAGTGAGAGAAGGTGACAATGATTAGGTCGTAAGTAAAAATGCAGTCTGCACAACCACTACAGTAATAGCTTGTAAGATGACACTGCCTCTGTTTAATAGCTAAGCACAAGAAACCAACAAGTCAACAAACAAGCAAATAAATAATTAACTGGAAGGGCATTTCTTGTGCATAAGCTAGGTTCGCTGTTCCTTCTCAGGCGCGTGTAGCCGAGCGCAAGTGTGTAGCTTACGTCGATAGCCACGCTGGTCCAGCCATTGAATTATCTTGGGATAGGCCTGTGCGTTCCACTGGATGTTGGCCTCAACTGTCTCCACCGCCTGCTTCAGGGTCTGTTCGGCTTGCCCAAGACTTGCAAGCGAGCTGATGAACGTTTTGAGCTGAAGGAAACGATAACAAGGTGGATGTAATGTTTCTCAGGAAGACAAATCATCAAAGATTGTCGGGAATGGCGATCGCTACGAAGGACGACCACACAATATCAATATCAATAAATATCAATATATATCAATAAATATCAATATCAAGAAATATTAATGTCAATATCAATAAATATTAATGTCAGTATCAATAAATATCAATATCAATAAATATTAATATCAGTATCAATAAATATAAATATCAATAAATATTAATATCAATATCAATAAATGTCAATAACCATCAACAAATATCAATAAATATCAATGTCAATAAATACCAATATCAATAAATATCAATATCAACAAGTGTCAATAAATATCAATAAATATCAGTATCAATAAATATCAATATCAATAAATGCCAACAAATATCAATAAATATCTACACATATCAATAAATATCAACAAATATCAACAAATATCAACATCAATAAATATCAACATCAATAAATATCAATATCAATAACTATCAACATCAATAAATATCAATAAATATCAACAAATATCAACAAATATCAATGTCAATAAATATCAATATCAATAAATATCAATATCATTAATTAACCGTTTCGAGAACCATCAGGGCAACAAACTATTCATGTGTTGGGCAGTTGCTTGCTTACTTGCTTTATAATTGACGGACGGACGGACGGACGGACGGATGGATGGATGGATGGATGGACAGGGAGACGGAGTGGGGGGGGGGGCGGGCGGACGGACGGAGGAACGGATGGATGGACACGTTTGTTAATTGTTCTCTTTCTTCTTGCAGTCTTGCAGTATGCCGAGACAGTGAACAATGAAGCATGCAGGCACATATATACAGCACACTTGCGTGCGTGCGTGCGTGCGTGCGTGCGTGTTTTGAGAAAGGGGAATAATCACGTTAATAAGTAGGTCAGCCCTTCACCTGTTCTAGTTTGTAGGTCGAGTGAAAAGTTTCCACGATGTTCTTGATCATGGCGCTGAGGCGGGAGCCTGACTGAGCGAAACTGCAGTGGAAAGAAAACCATAGACAGTGAGCACGGTTCACTATCTGTGCCTTCTCTCTACTACTTCTGTATGCACCTGAGTGGATTTGTTTTGTCCCCAGTTTTACGTCATATTTCAAGTGTACAAAGGTAGGTCCTTTGTGATGTACAGCCTTAGTATTCGTGTTAATAGTTTATTTTCAATAAGGACATTTTAGAAAACGACTGAAGATACTGGACATAAGTGGCAAGAAAGACATGAAGCACGTAAATAAAGAAGAGGATGAGGTTGGAGGATGAAGAAGAGAAGAGGGAGAAGAACAAGAAGAATGTAACCGTCACCTCATAGCAGTCCTGTACACCGTTTACTGTTACGAAAACAGCAACAACAAACAAACAACAAACAACAAAAACAAACAAAAACAAACAAACAACAACAAGGCAAGAGATCGTCTCACTCTCTGATGATGGTGTCCCAGTTTTCACGCACAAAGTCCCATGCCATAGCCCTGCCGTTAACGTTGGAGGCCACATACCCAATCATGCCAGTTCCATCGTTCCGCTTGATGTCCTTGTTCTGTAGTGACATCTCCAGCAGACTGTAAGGACGACATTTGACAGTGGGTCAACATAACATTTATTTACCGGTGAACGCCTTAACAGTAAAGAGTCAAGATCCAGCGGTCCCCTTGTCCTTCTGCGAGAATGCTGATTTTTTCTGCTAGCTAAATGAGACTACACCTACAAGTTCAGACACGCACGCACGTGCACGCACATTCACTTAAGTAAGCGTACATAACAAGCGATATCAATACAATACAATACAATACAATACAATACAATACAATACAATACAATACAATACAATACAATACAGACGAGACGAGACGAGACGAGACGAGACGAGACGAGACGAGACGAGACGAGACGAGACACTTTATTTCCCACATGCAAGCATAGGACTTTGTCTTGGTGTCACAGAATACAGGCAATCCAACAGTCACATCCTTAAATACAATAGACCAAACGTGTAAGAGTTCCAGTAATGGTAACAGTCGAGGTACGGATTCAAACAGAGAGCAGAGACAAGGTGATAGACCGCAGACAAGGTGGCTATATTTTTGTCTGCAGCGTGGTTTCCGCCAGAACCATTTCCCTTTAATAAAGAACTGATTAAATTATGGAAAATGCACTGACCTCGCAAGAACCCTTGCCATTCATTCTAAAAGTGTCTAGTTGGTATCACGGTATTTTTAAGAAATGTCAATTCATTTTGTTTGTGATAGTAATCCACTATACGTTTAGGTTGGGGTTGATTGTAAGCTTTGCTTTTTTGATGATGTGTATGTCTGTATAGTTGGCGGTTGTGTGCGTGGGCGCGTAGAATTAGGTTCAGGTTCAATTTTGAAGTGGTGTTAGCGATTTGGAGGAGTTTAGTGTTAGGATAAGGTGCGTGTTATGACTCCTAAACATGGATCAACATAACGATTGGATTGGCAACGGTGAAAAACTCTGTATTGAAGTTTGCGCTGAATTGATCTTTTGAAGGAAACTCGGGGAATGCGCGAAAAGAAAACTGCAGTGAACAGTGAACAGTGAACTTACACGCCAAGAAGCCACGACTTCGTCGTACAGGCCAGACTCCTCATCATCTGAACTTTCAGAGACGGGTTTGATTCCTGGCGGAACCGCTCGAGCATCAGATACCACTCTGCCTCGCCCCCTTCTCGCACTGCCGTGCAGTACACGATGTAGCTCATGGACGGCGGGATTCTGTCACGTCAGCAATATTGTTATTACTGACAAATAAAATAAACAATATTTCCTGCTAGTCATTAATATTATCATGCGAGATTGTTATTGTCTTCCTATCGCTCTCTCTCTCTTTAGTTTTATTCTTACGTGTTATTACATGTCTTATTCTACCCTTTTGGAAATTGCCGGCCGTCGCATCAATACAGAATTAACATCGAAATTAAAATGTCTATCGACGGTCGCGAAACGACAAAAAAAGAAAGATACGCCAATCAGAAGGGAGAAGAAGATGCACATCTCACGGGTTCGTCTGGGGAGAGTCCCGCCATTTTTTGAAGAGGTCTAGCGCAGAATCCACGCACTCTTTGATCCCAGCACCACAGGCCAGACTGGCCACAGTCACTCTCGTGTAGCTGGTAGTGCAGAATAGAAGCGTTCATTTGAAAGTCATTGTTGGGACCAGTAGAGAATAGCTGACTACAAAGTCTATCAATGTTTGTGAGTTCATTTACTATTTCGACACTGTTTCTAATGTTATCGTGTTGTCGTGAACGCAAGATCATAACTTAGGTAGCTCACACAACTACAATAATAGAGGGGAGTTGTAGGGAGGAGGACAGAAAAAAAAACTGAAAGGGGCAAAACATGTTGTCCCACCGATTGTTGCAAGGAAAACTGAGGGGGTGGGGGGTGGGGGGGGGGAAATGCCATTTATATGCATCTTTCCCCACTTCTTTCGTGACAGAAAAAAATACTAGTTTCTGGTGCAACATACGATTCCAGGGCCTCAGCCTTGCTGTCATCAAAGCCCAGGTTTGTGTAGGGCGCCTTGACCTTATCACCGATGAATCGCTGTCGATGAAAACGGAATATCTTTTTACAACATTATGACGATGGTGGTGACGCGCTGTTTATTACAACGTAAATCAAAAAGCAACGCGACTGTAGGAGCCGAAAGTGGATATGCCATAAGTGCTACAGATAATGACCAGCTGTCGTTCACGGTCCCTCACCAGCAGAGCTCCATAGCCATCAGTGTTCGACAGCCGTTTCTTCAGCTTCCCCAGCTGTACAGATGCTGCACTCCAGGGCACGTAGTCCGCCTCGGAATCCAGATAGTCCAGGGTGCCCAGGGCTATAGCGATGTCTGTCTCACCGGCGCTGACACGACAGACAGACAGGACCACCGATCACTAATGTTGATGGCAGGATGATGAATGACACTCCGTACAAATTAAGTCAGCTGGGTCCGTCGCAGGCAGACACACTCACAATTTCTCGTGCGCCCCCGCAAGCACGCACCAGTCTCCCTTCAGAGTCCTTAGACAGTGCCCGGGTCTACTTTCTCGCTCAGATTTAGAATCCAGCATATGCTCTAAATACCTTGCCAGATTCCAGGCGTCGTCGATTATCTGGGCTCTGTTGATTGGGGGAATCACCTGCGGGGGCGGGGGGGGGGGGGGNNNNGAGAGAGAGAGAGAGAGAGAAAAACCCGTCTAACTCGTTATGTAATGGCATATTATTCCAGATTAATGCTGCTTAGTTACTTGTCATAACATCGAGATTAAACTGTGACCTTGTCAGTTGATAAAAACAAAAGTGAGTAGTTTTGATATAATAATTATATTTTATAATCTTTACAGAATTATATGCCTTTTCAAAACACATCATTTGCTTGAGTTAAAACAATAAGCTGTTTACATTTTGTGTGTGAGACGGTTCAAATTGACGAAGTCTCAAATAAAGAAAGAAAGAAAATAAGAAAGAAAGAAAAGAAAGAAACGAAAGAAAAGAAGAAAGAAAGAAAAGAAGAAAGAAAGGAAAGAAAGAAAGAAAAGAAGCGGGTTGGAGGAGAGAAAAGAGTGAAAGAGAGGGTAGGGCACACACACACACCACACACACGCACGCACGCACAGGCAGACAGACGGGCAGACAGGCAGGCAAAGTTCAGTGTACCACGTGATCAGTCTTCAACTGCCTGTTCAAAGCTTCCCAGTTTGTTGTATCGTAGTTGACACGGTAGTAGCCGTACTGGTGGATGTTGCCCAAAATCCAGTCACCAGACGACAGCGACAGAAACTTGGCGTCGAATGCTCCTGCAAGAAAAATATTCATTGAATGCACAGGTAGATGTGGACAGATGAGGCAACGGACAACGAAGCTAAAGAACGGCACCACTTGATATGTGCGAGCGGACTGGCAAAATTAATATTAATGATTAAACAATAATTTCTTTTTAAATTCACGGGTTTCTCCCCTTCATGCTTCTTGTTGCCTGTAAGACTTTTCCCCTGGTCGCTTATACTGGGATTGGTTTTGATGATCTGATGCATCAGTTTTGATGGAGATGAGGATGTGTCTGAGCAGAGACGTGAGTACGTTTCACCGTTTTGCGTTCCCACAGTATCATCCTCTTGGGCGTAGTGTTTTCGTCCAAGCATGGTGTTGTTTTTGTTTTAATTTGCAGAGAAAGGATTGGTATGCTGTTCCTAACTTTAATATTTTAATTCTGAAAGTTTAAACAACAACCTGTGTTGTCATTGGGCGTCAGCCACATGATGTCATCTTCTGTGACGTTGAATTTGGCCTGTTTGCTTGACGTCACTGTAATCGGCACGTGCCAGCGATAGCTGTTGTCAGAACAGAACAACAAGATCTCGATTGTTTATTGATTTCGGGGCCAAACACAAGTTTTCGTTATTTGTTCTGAACATTTTCTAAAGGTGATGTTTCCCCTTTGAGGTGTATCCCCTTTGAGGTGCGCGTGTGTGTGTCCACCGCATGCTTGGTGTGTCTTACCTGAAAGGACTCTGAAAACGACTCTGACTGTTCGTGTCAGGGTTGATGAGAAAACGTTTCTGTGAGGCCGTGACCTTCCCATCAGCCGCCGTAAGCTTTACAACGGGAAAACCCATCTGAAGTGTCCACGTGTCCATGATGCCGGCCACATCAATCTTCTTGCCGTCTTGGCGCGCTTGCTGCAGAATACAGTTATACTCACTGTCTGGGAACGTTCGTTGTAGGAAAGCAATGTACATTTATCATTCAGTACAGTTGTCAAACTGTGAAAATACTCGTTTTGGGGCTGTGAATCTGGCATGCTTAAACACGAAACTGCATCAAGGAAAACACGCATAGGCTAATATAAAAAAAGATATTTGGAAGCGTTTCTTAAGCTGCTTTTAGTATTGTAATGATTTCCTGCTGTCATATGTGTGTGAACAGACTCCTTTTCTTTTTTCTTGAATACCCCTTGTACTATTTATTTTCCCCCGTTCACTTACTCCCCCACATATACACAGTCGTTCGAGCAAGCAAAACATATGCAAACACACACTGAGCGTGTGCAAATGGATTTGAAACACACCGATCTACAAATTCTGTTCCCCAAATATGTTTCTGATCAAAACGAAAATAGGTTTTACGCTATCGTGGTTTTGATATTAGTAACAAGTAGAAAGTTTGCTCCTACCTGATCCCATGCTGTCCAGAGATTGGTGTGGTTTGCATTTGCATAGGCATGATCCCGCAAGTATCTCTAGGTTGAAGAAAGGACAGAAAATGTGCGAGAACTACAATTAAGGCCATTTTTCTCAACTTGTTAGACATTTTCTCAAATTGTTAGACATTTTCTCAAATTGTTATACGTTTTCTCAAATTGTTATACGTTTTCTCAAATTGTGATAGATATGATATGTTATACATAAGCGCGTCTAAACATTCCAAAAATACATGCATTTTCATCAAAATAGCATTAGACATTACTACGTCGTCTTTCTTAACACCCGAAAACACTTATCTACAGGCTGCATATCAGGTCTTCCTTAACCAGACTGCTGTGCATTCTAGGTCGCCGGACTCGGCCGTGCAAATGCACACGGGGTCAAGTTAGGCGAACGAGGTCAAGCCTTCCAGTCTGCTTAGGAAAGGCTTTACGAAAAAAAGAGGTTGTAATTTTGTTTTGAAAGCCATGTGGGTATTTGCGTTTGATGCAAATTGCGTTTCCATTTCCATTTCCATTTCGGGCAGTGCTAAGCGGTACCGCTGCACGGGTGTGAAAACTAGAATAGCTCTCCGCTAGCTTCACCCCCCTCCACCCCTGAGACTTCCTCTTTCTCTCTCCTTCCCTCGTTACACCTCTCTAGTCCCCTCCTTCTGTTCACTTCTTTTTTCTCCTTTCCCTCCGTTTTCTTCCCTCACTCTTTCACGGACACACATGCATGCTCGCCGACACACACACACACACTGTCTCTCTGTCTCTCTCTTACTTTACGAATATTCCGTCTGTTTAAAAGACCGCGAAGTTAACCTTGAGAGAGAAAGAGAGAGCGAGAGAGAGAGAATCACATATTTCTAATTTTATCATTAAATGAACTGTCAATTTCAGATTAGAAATGAAGTGTAGTTTTACTATAGAACTATAGAACAAACCTGTAAACCCCTCTGAAAAGTGTCTTCTCCGAGACAAAATTTTATCATTCGAATTACAGAGGCTCCCTGGAAGAAAAGAGAGATACAAAACTAGATATATTCATATGAAATATAGATACGTATTTATTCTCTGACACACGGTTAAGTTTAAGGGGGAACGGGCATAAAAGAAAAAATGGAAATGTGACCAGGACAAGGACACAGACATGCAGAGTCATACGATATAAGGCTAAGGCTCTAAAGTACACAAGCCAGAAGTTTGCCAAGCAAACATCAAACAAAACGTACTCAGGACGTAGATAGGACCTTTACATATGTCACCATGGTAACGACCTTTTCATATGAGATCGAGTCGAAGTACTGCTCCATCTCGTCTACAGTGTCCACGGGGACATACAGCGGGTGTGACGTAGTCAGCTGGTCCATCACGAACACCGTTTGTATTACGTCTGTGGCAAACTGCTCCCACTGAAAGGAAAATAAATGCCTGTTTTGAAAACACAACTTATGGTCATTAAAGTGTGGTTTACTGTTGGCTCGCACTTTCGTGTATGTGACGTGTACGATGTCAACAAAATTCTATGTTCAATGGTTCACTCGAAATCAGTTCCTTCCTTCCTTCCGTCCTTGGTTTCTTTATTCGATTTTGACTAACAAAGTTAGGCTTAAGATGAAAGGGAAGTTTTATGTTTCTATAGTTTTGCAGAACAACTACTGACTTTATGCCGTGCGTTCATTACTTTCCAGGTGTAGTTTGTAACCACATGCTCCAGCCATTCACCAGTTTCCAGGTGTGATTTGTACCCACATAGGGAACATACTCACCACTTTCCGGGTGTGATTTGTACCCACATAGCGCACACACTCACCACTTTCCAGGTGTGATTTGTACCCACATAGCGCACACACTCACCACTTTCCAGGTGTGATTTGTACCCACATAGCGCACGCACTCACCACTTTCCAGGTGTGGCTTGTACCCACATAGCGCACACACTCACCACTTTCCAGGTGTGATTTGTACCCACATAGCGCACACACTCACCACTTTCCCGGTGTGATTTGTACCCACATAGCGCACACACTCACCACTTTCCAGGTGTGATTTGTACCCACATAGCGCACACACTCACCACTTTCCGGGTGTGATTTGTACCCACATAGCGCACACACTCACCACTTTCCAGGTGTGATTTGTACCCACATAGCGCACACACTCACCACTTTCCAGGTGTGGTTTGTACCCACATAGCGCACACACTCACCACTTTCCGGGTGTGGTTTGTACCCACATTACGAACACACTCACCACTTTCCAGGTGTGGTTTGTACCCACATAGCGCACACACTCACCACTTTCCAGGTGTGATTTCTACCCACATAGCGCACACACTCACCACTTTCCAGGTGTGATTTGTACCCACATAGCGCACGCACTCACCACTTTCCAGGTGTGATTTGTACCCACATAGCGCACACACTCACCACTTTCCAGGTGTGATTTTTATCCACATAATCCATGCCAATGTACTCCACGTAGGAGGCAAAGCCCTCGTTCAGCCACAGGTCGTCCCACCACGCTAAGGTCACCAAGTTTCCAAACCACTGCAAGACACACGGCGATGTTTACAGTAACCTTGGTTACACTGTTACATTAGATAAGTGTAAATAAAGGAATGAAACCTACTGATTAAGATAAGATGCTTTCGGCAGTATGAAGTATATTTTTATGATATGAACATAAACTCCACCTGAAAGTCATTGAAAACTTAAAATCAGCAGAGACCTTTGATGTTTACATCTTAGATTCTCTGCTTCCATTAACCGTAGGGAAACACTTTTGAATGAAGGTCAGGGAGGAATCAGAAGTTATTAAAGAGGTACAAGTATACCAGTGTATTTCAGTCTCAAATCTCAGACACCGGTCACGCATTTAATTGTTATATTTACAGGTATAGGCAGGGGTTTCTTCGAGAGATGGTATACACCGTAAAATGGAGCAATGTTGATTACTTTCCTTAAAGTTTTGCCAGTTTGCCCGTCCTTTTACAAGTAGAGCACCAACCTTTCACATTGCAGTTTAAAAATACTGTATGACTTACTTTCCCAGTTCTATGACCTTTTCAGCTGCAGCGTAACCTCCAGAGGAGTACACAGAAGTCATAGTGAAGGTCACGCGATACACACCTGATGTGCTAGCTCGTGCGCGATGACGTCAGTGACGTACTGTTTATAGCTTTCTGACGTCTGGCCGGGCGTGTACAGCAGCGCCGTCTCGCGGTACGTGATCAAGCCCCAGTTCTCCATGGCGCCGGCCGCGAAGTCAGGGATGGCGATCATGTCTGCAGATGAAACATGGACAGACAGACCACAGTGTTGTATAGAAGAGATGAAACATGGACAGTCAGACCACAGTGTTGTACAGAAGAGATGAAACATGGACAGACAGACCACAGTGTTGTATAGAAGAGATGAAACATGGACAAACAGACCACAGTGTTGTACAGAAGAGATGAAACATGGACAGACAGACCACAGTGTTGTATAGAAGAGATGAAACATGGACAGACAGACCACAGTGTTGTATAGAAGGGATGAAACATGGACAGACAGACCACAGTGTTGTATAGAAGAGATGAAACATGGACAAACAGACCACAGTGTTGTATAGAAGAGATGAAACA
>SMGT01007684.1:61606-73137 GCA_004794575.1 Lanistes nyassanus
TGGACAGACAGACCACAGTGTTGTACAGAAGAGATGAAACATGGACAGACAGACCACTGTGTTGTATAGAAGAGATGAAACATGGACAGACAGACCACAGTGTTGTATAGAAGGGATGAAACATGGACAGACAGACCACAGTGTTGTATAGAAGGGATGAAACATGGACAGACAGACCACAGTGTTGTACAGAAGAGATGAAACATGGACAGACAGACAACAGTGGTGTACAGAAGAGATGAAACATGGACAGACAGACCACATTGTTGTATAGAAGAGATGAAACATGGACAGACAGACCACAGTGTTGTACAGAAGAGATGAAACATGGACAGACAGACAACAGTGTTGTACAGAAGAGATGAAACATGGACAGACAGACCACAGTGTTGTATAGAAGAGAAGAAACATGGACAGACAGACCACAGTGTTGTATAGAAGGGATGAAACATGGACAGACAGACCACAGTGTTGTATAGAAGGGATGAAACATGGACAGACAGACCACAGTGTTGTATAGAAGAGATGAAACATGGACAGACCGACCACAGTGTTGTACAGAAGAGATGAAACATGGACAGACAGACCACAGTGTTGTACAGAAGAGATGAAACATGGACAGACAGACCACAGTGTTGTACAGAAGAGATGAAACATGGACAGACCACAGTGTTGTACAGAAGAGATGAAACATGGACAGACCACAGTGTTGTACAGAAGAGATGAAACATGGACAGACAGACAACAGTGTTGTACAGAAGAGATGAAACATGGACAGACAGACCACAGTGTTGTATAGAAGGGATGAAACATGGACAGACAGACCACAGTGTTTTATAGAAGGGATGAAACATGGACAGACAGACCACAGTGTTGTACAGAAGACACGACAGGGTGCAGATACTGTGATAATACCATTTCTCCCCCTTTGTCCATTCCTCCTACCCCCACCCCACCCCTCCCCATGTCATTTTCACTCTATCCCCAACTGTAAATTGCTCGTCCCCTTGTCACTTTTTTGTCCTCTTCCTTTCATCACCCAAACCCATCGTTTTCTTTTTGGTCCTCTCCTCCTTCACTTCTCCATTCAATCTTACCCTTTCCTCCTTTCTGTACTGTTTGTCCTCTTATGCGTGAGAACATGTGTGTATGCGTCCATTGGCTCCGAGAGTAAGTGAGGGAGTGAGTGAGTGCTTCAGTGAGTGGGTGGGTGGGGGAGTGAGAATGAGTAGCATATCGTAATAAAAATAAAGAGGCATCTTATTTTCTTCCGACTTCTATTTTTGAAATTCAAGAAGCTACAAAATGTTTACGGTAGGCACAGATACCTTGCTTTTGTAGAGGAAAATGCGTTCCAAAATACTTCCCGTAGTAATCAAGAATAGACATTCCAGTGGCTAGAGCATACTCCATTGAACTAGAGTATTCGGATCTTGCCCAGATCCTGAACTGGAAAAGAAACAGAATGCGTATACACAACACAAACGGACTGTCAATTTTTCTGCTTTATTTGTCACGTGCATTCGCGATGACATAGCTGCATAAGTTAGTCACTGAGTCTTTGAACTGGAATTTCGACAGCATCAAAATGAGTTTTCTGCTTTATAGATGGAACGGTAAATATGTCATGGAACTGTCAACTGTCATTACTAATAAGATCAGCTTTCAAGATGGAAATTTATTTAATATTGAAATTTTGCATGATGTAAGAGTCAGTCTTTGACTGCTTCGTGAGCTGTTGTCTGTTGCTTTCAATACTTTTTTTCTGAATGGTTCTTTTGCTGGGACCTGGAATATATGTAACCGCGTGGAAGAATATTCATATCTATAGGATATATGCAAGTCTGAAGGGCTTTGCCTCCACTAAAACTCCGGGCTGATAATACCTCCGTTCCTTGCTGTGTGGTGCTGTTGACTTGACTAAAATCACAAATGATGAAGGCCAGAAGGTAGGTGGACATTTTCGGTGTCGGGTAATAGATGTCAGCCACATACCCGTCCTCTCTAGTGACAGTAACAGAGTAAAGGAAATAATTGGCTGTTATAAGGCCTAAACATGACCAAAGCACTTCCTGGCACAAGAAAAAACGAATAACGAATAAATAAATTCAGTAGACATGACATGTGTTATGTCTATTAAATGAACAAAGCTGATTGCTATAAAGCTCAAATGTCGAATATTCGGTACTTTAAACAGAGACAGGCATGCTAAAAATAGGCATATAGTATACAGAAAGTCATAAAGAAGCATTATTAAATCAACGACAAGTTCAGTTACTTTTGCCAATACACCCCCCTCTCCCAAACTTGGATAGAAAGAAGGAAAGAAGAACGAGAAGCGAATAGAAAAATAGCGAGGGGGCAGGGAAGAGAGCAGGAGGGTGTTTGTTGTTTAACGTCCAGTCGCAAACGAGGTTCATATCAGGACGGTGTTGCTGAGACAAGTTTACGTGCTGCCACACTGGGACTGGTGTCACAACACGGGCCTCAGTCCCACCCATTCACATTATACTGACACCGGGCCAAACAGTCCTAGTACTGTTCCCATATAGTGCCGGGCGTCTGCAAGGACACCTACTAGATTTCCAATTTTTAAGTCTTAGGTATGACTAGGCCGGGATGCGAACCACCGACCTCCCTCCTCAGAAGAGGACGCCTTAACATCTAGACCACCGAGGCGGTCTGCAAGGAAGAGAGGCAATATAGTCGGATTGAAACAATCATCATGAAAAAAGGTAATCACACACACACACACACACACATTCTCTCTCTCTCTCCCTCACCAAACGGGTGAGAGAGGTAAAAGAGAGAAAAAAGGTGTGTGTGGGGGGGATCTTTGCTTTTTTGTGTAACACCGTTAGCAACCTGTCGCAACCTATTGTAAAGGGGAAGAAAGAGAACGGGAGGGTTGAATGGGCATGAGGGAGTACCTGGAGAGTTCCCCCGACTCCAAGCCCTGCCACATACACAAAGTACAAAGAGGGTGAATGCCGAACAGGAAATCTTATGAAAGACCTCTGTATCAGTTACCAAACTGCAGCACCACGTGCACTGTGCAGAATAAAAGGGGGAGAAGAGAAGTAGAAAGGGAATAAGAAAGACTAATAAAGAACAAATGAGGACAGAGCGCTATAAATCATCAAACGATAATCCCAACAAGGTACTGGCAGCGCTAGACACACCCGTATGCTGACGTATGAAACCAAGGGAGCCTACCGTACCCAAACACGTAGCAAAGAGAGAGTCGAAAGTAAGGAGCATGGCAGATCTGCCATTATCGTTTAATAAGAAAGACGGCCAGCAGAGAGAGAGAGAACTAAGAAAGGAAATGAGAAGTAACTAGAAAGGAGTAAGGTGGGAGAGAGAGAGAGAGAGAACTAAGAGAGGAAATGAGAAGTAATGAGAAATGAGAAAGTGGGGGGGGGGAGAGAGAGAGAGAGAACTAAGAGAAGAAATGAGAAGTAATGAGAAATGAGAAGTTGAAGGAACTTTGAACTTTGAACTTTATTGATTCCACCTTTTTAGGTCACATTACGGGGGTGGTAATAAATACAAAGAAATCGCCAGGTCGGTAGCCGACACATACAGCGTTAATGGATACATCGTTACATAGCGGACCACATGAACAAACTACCAGACAGGCTTCCATTTACACACACGAGCTGTTTCACACATTGTGCTTGTCGAGCTCACATGTACCATATACCATGTACCATGTATTAATATATGCAGATATAAACAAAGCCCACTGATGGTACTCCAGTCCTTGGAAGTAAGAAAAACTGGTAACAATCAGTGATTTCCATACAATTTTGACCGTTGCAAGCTGTCTGTTCATTCGGTGTAGGTGTTTCGAACCGTAAAGGCTTTGTACAGAAAAGCTGCAATTTGCTTGATGCTATCGTCATTGGTGTCTCATAAGACACGCGGCACACTGTTCATATCTGAGTGTTGCACATTTAGCAACAGGGGAGCGCATCGTCTGATCTCACGGTAGGCCTTGCAGAAAAAGAGACAATGTGCTTCATCCTCTACTGCTAATTTACATGCAGGACATGCCAGGTCACGCAGCGCCACGTGTCTTCTGTACCGCAATTTGTGGACTGTAATGTCAGAAATGCCCAATCTAAACTTAATGTAAGGTATTCTATTGGGGGGGGGGGAGAGAGCTAAAAGAGGAAATGAGAAATAATGAGAAGGGAGTAAGGTGGGAGAGAGAGAGAGAGAGAGAAAACTAAGAGGGGAAATGAGAATTAATGAGAAATGAGAAGGTGGGAGAGAGGAAATATTTTTTGGAAGTGGGGGAGAATATAATCTATCGTCAGTGTCTCGAAAGAAGACGTTCACGTTTCCCATCCTGTGTCCGCAGTGCAGATAGTAGGCCTACAGGATGTTTGCTTGTCCTACATGTGTTTCACGATAACGGCCAGAGACCTACAGTTTGCTTTATGGAACTTAAAACGACATGTTCTCCAACCCACTGTAAGGTCTCATGGCAGCGCAGTCATGTTTGTGTTTTATGGAATTTAATGTAATAAACTTACCGCAAGGTCCTATGACGAACATGCCCATGTCTACAAATTGTGTGAACGTCAGACCAGAAGGTCGACAAAGTTTTATCCAATAAAAAAAGAACCCGATTTCCCCCACACGAACGCAATTTTTATTATTGATATAAAAATAGCTTTTGTAACGATTGTCACATCTGTTTTGCAATATTAATTTCTCGGCTGCTGCATTGTTCTGCAAACGTTGGTGTAATTTGGCGGGAAAAAAAAGTTATAACGACAGGAGTTATAAACAAGAACATAGCTATGTTTCCAGTCTGCGGCTACCATATGTTGGATGATTAGTAAGGCTAGCTATTCAGATGAAAATTGACACCAGAGGTAACTGCTAGTAAAATAATAATAATAATAATAATAATAATAATAATAATAATAATAAATGTGGATTTGTAACGCGCAAGAACACATTTCATGCACACTTCGCGCGGACGAGGCACATACTCAGTGAAAACAACGAAACACACACACACACAGAGGGAGAGATGAACGCAGCAAACACACAGAGGGAGAGATGAACGAAACACAGGTTGGGATACAGATCGTCATATAACGACTATCAGTATAAGTAGAGCTTAAAATGCGTGACTAACTTGCGACACCCTAACATTCGATCATCAATCATGCTGTAAAGCTGTCAAGGCTAATGTGAAAGCAGACATCGACGTTTTGAATCAGTTCCAAGAACAGCTATTACGCTTTGATCTCACCCAAAAGTCAAAGAACACTACCCGGCAGCTTTGCCTTGGGAAAAAAAATCAGTAAATGTAATTATCAGATCGGCGAGCTTGAGTTTTTGTGTTAGGACACAAATGAGATGTCAATAGAAAATGAAATGAAAGATAACCTTTGACGTTTGCCCTTCTTGAGAACGTGCAGCAGTTATGGCAAGAGGAGCAAATGTCCCGGTGTGAGAAACACGTTCCTCTTAACGCAAACGTTGCACGTGCCCGGGCAATGGTCCTGGTCGTAATTATCACGTAAATAATACGCCATGTACCTGGGTTCAGTGGCCCGGATCTTCATGTTGGACAGCGAGATGAAGGGAGGTTTTCTGAGCAAGGTCACGCTGAACGTGGCCTTGAGAGCTGGCTCGTCGAAACACGGAAAGGCTTCTCGCGCATCTGGGGACTCGAACTGCGTGGTTGCCAGGTAACTGTGCAGAAAGAAACAGCAGCGCTCACAGGAAACGTGGTTTTGCAAGCGAAGATGTTGGTCACAGTGTCATGTGATGAAAAAGACGACAAACGGCCGGAGTACACAGAGGGCCTGTCCCACACGGGTGGACAAGTGGGTAATCCAACCGCCTGCAACAAAAGTTTCATCCGATTTGCAGCCCCCCCCCTCCCAAATTTCCTCCAACAACAGCTCCTCGGCAAGACTGTGGCCACAACAAGCATGTGCACGGACGACTTAGTCAAATGCTGCCGACAATAAGATCACACTTTTGTTGGAAGCAATTGCTTCCTACTACTTTACACGAATTTCTTTCCCCTTTAAGACCGACATTACAGTCATTTTCTTTAGAATGCTTCAAAAGCCTTGTTGTTCGTTATTTTCTTACATTGTGTTCAAGAAATTAACTCGTTTCTAGCAAACCTACTGAGTAGTTTGCTAGACGTGAATGCGAGTTGGAGCTTAGGTCACCCTGCCAGTCTCCAGGATGTGGATGGATGTTTTGGCAAATGCCCTTGATGAAAGCAAATGAATATTTAAGTCACGTTTACTTACACTGTCTGGTTTCCCCGCTTATAGGAGCTGAGGTACAACCCCGCCAGGTCGTCGGTGAGAGGTCCGGAGAACACGATGCGGATGCTGTAGTTGTTTCTGGGCTTGAGGTCCTCGTCGAGGACAATGCTTAGTCTTTCAAGGTCATCGTCGATGGCGATGCTAGCAACGCGTGGCGCCTTGCCGTCGGTCAGACCTTGAACACTCACGTCCTGCTGCCGGATGGTGAGGTTCTTGGCGTTCATGACGATGGACTGCGCGGCCTGCACGCATTCAACAACGATCGTCACTTTGCCGGTGAAGCTGAACTGCGAGGGGTCGCTGCCGTACAGGTCAGGCTTCAGTTCGAGGTCGTAGGAAATGGGCACCACGTTGCCAGGCAACCTCGCTGATGCCGTTGGCGTTTTCCCTGTGGTAGATGCTCCCAGAGGGGGTGAAGAGGAGGATGTAGGCAGAGCCGTGGATGTAGGCAGAGCCGTGGATGTACCAGAATCACCTGCGCAGGCGCGGACAAAACGGCAGCAGGAAAAGGCAGAGATCAGTAAACGACTTGATTTTCTTTCCTGCTCGTGTCATAACTTACCCTCTGGGGCTAGATTTAGCAGGCATGCAAATGTTAGACAGAAACACTAAAGCCGCTGCCACAAAACTGCCCGGAATTTTCATGTTCCTAATTTTACAGATTTTATTTTTTTTTAAATCACCAGCAAGGAGTATTCCAATCCCGTTCACAAATGTTACTTTTTCCTTTGAGAAAATCAAACTTATGCAACATAAAGAAATGAGCTGACATATGTATATAATATTACAGTACATCGTATATAAATTATAATATTTATATATTCAATTTGCTATTGATAATTCGTATATCAATATTGTATTTATTGCTTTGTGGCTAATACTCAGCAGATTTATTATTGTGAATAAATTTTTTGCCGTATTACAGTCCGTTGGAACACCTCCAACAACAGCTGTGATTTAGCTCCTGTGGACATCATATCAACGACCCCTCAATGATCTCTTATATAATAACTACTTTCTTGACGCTTATATTATACAGTTTACCAAAGAAGGAATAGGCTGTCTCCCTTCATCTGAAACATTTTTATAATTATTAAGCGATATGCTTACGTGCACAATCATACACATAACAGGCTAAAATAATAAATACAGTTCCAGTTCGAGAGATTTTTCTGCCTAAAAGTTTACAGCGATATATATTAGCGATACAAGCGGTGCTAGGTATCAAATAGGTCAAAATGCTGTCAAGACATTCCGATGCAATCAACAAGATTTGAGCGAAGGTACAGAAGACGCTTGTTCATCTACAGCAACAAGTATCATCTCAATAACAATAAAGATAGTCAACTGGATTCTATTATTGATTTGCCTTTGGTTGGAGTTTTTGATATACATTGATCAAAGTTGGAAGTACTCTTCCAGAAACTTCGATAAGATATAAATCCAGAAGAGCGAATCAAGTATTGTTATCTCGATGTCCCACCGACAGACGAATATCAAATGAACACCTGGTTGCTGGGCAAGATCTTTAAACTGACGATAAAACGCGATCCTAATATTATATAAGAGTAGAAATAGCATACTCAAAGATAAGATTTACTGAACTGTGATAAGCCACTATATTATCCGTCGATAAATCTAGTCTAAAATTCCTACAAACCGCCTGCGGAAACTAAAATGAGTTTTGTCAAGTCACTGAGATTCCATGTCGCTTGTCATTTCCCGTTTCTCCCTGTGCATCCGCGGTCAGAAAGAAATAAAGAAAATTCTGATAAAAATAGGAAATCCTAAGATATCTTGTACACAACTACCCGTGTTACATAGTAAGTAGTTGAAATTTGCTTCGCACCTAGTGCGACCTTGCTCACACCTTGCGTGAACACTATTGTACGGGCGAACATATATTTACTTTCCAGGCTGTAACATCCGGGACCAGTCAGGCTAACTAAACACTGAATACAGGGAAATCTAACAAAGTGCGCTTTCTTGCAATCAGATCTTTGTGAGTGAACACTTCTATGTAAGTAATCAAATCTCTGTGAGTGAACACTTCTATGTACGTAGTCAAATCTCTGTGAGTGAACACTTCTATGTACATACGTGTAGGCGGACTAACTGAGGGACGGACGGACGGACGGACGGACGGACGGACAGACAGACAGACAGACAGAGAGACATCAAAGATGCAGATGTAAAGAATCCAAATAATCTTTCATTCGAACTTTTCGTGGTCACACACAGAAAAACCTGTTTCTCGTTCCGCGTGTGACGTGCCCTTTTGACCGTCAGAAACTTCTGTAAACAGACATTTACACACTTACATGGAGGGAAAAAAATGTGTCGGCCCTCACGCTCACCTTTCAGAAACTGTTGGAACAGGTCTCGCCAGGTGTCAGGCAGCGTGCAGGTGATCTGCCTGTCGAAACTGTCCTTCTCTGCGAAGTGAACAATCAGGCCAACCAGCACCGCTATGGCGATGGCCAGAAACGCAAGGACAAAGGCGAGGCCAAAGCTGAGGTGAAACCCACCCGACGATTTTTTACCAGATCCCATCTCGCTCTCGCTGTCGTCTAGCCCGTTCAGATCCGTCAGTTTGAACCCGGGCATCGGGAAGAGCCGCTGTGCTGTTCAACCTGAAACATGACGAAAGGACGGAGCTAGGACGGAGCTAGTATGGAGCTAGGACGGAGCTAGGACGGAGCTAGGACGGAGCTAGGACGGAGCTAGGACGGAGCTAGGACGGAGCTCGGACGGAGTTAGGACGGAGCTCGGACGGAGGTAGGACGGAGGTATGACGGAGGTAGGACGGAGCTAGGAAAGAGCTATCCTTACTTCTTTCTGCAGGATTGCTTTCCGTTTGAACAGCTTACTGGGTGGGGGTGTTTACACAAGACAGGAGTGGGCAGATAGTTCGTGTATAATCTGTATGTGTGTTTATAATATACCACTATACATACACTAGAAACAATGAAATGCAACAAAAACAACAGTTTCGGGCACCGTGCTAGGCACACTTGTGGGTTTGAGTGGTGGGATCACAGCACACAGCTGAACAAACAGAAACACACTCTTGCGTACATACGCACGCAGCCACACAGCCGGCTGTGTCGGCGGCCTGCGAAAACACATCAAAAGCGATGATGACAGCAAGGACAAGCGAGACACGTCACGTGAGGACAGGTTTGGGATCGGGGACGGGGGGAACTACACGATGAGCTTACAGAGTAAGGTAAACAACAAGAAAATACAACAGCTTACAGAGTAAGGTAAACAACAAGAAAATACAACAGCTTACAGAGTAAGGTAAACAACAAGAAAATAGAACAGCCTACAGAGTAAGGTAAACAACAAGAAAATACAACAGCTTACAGAGTAAGGTAAGCAACAAGAAAATACAACAGCTTACAGAGTAAGGTAAACAACAAGAAAATACAACAGCTTACGGAGTAAGGTAAGCAACAAGAAAATACAACAGCTTACGGAGTAAGGTAAGCAACAAGAAAATACAACAGCTTACGGAGTAAGGTAAGCAACAAGAAAATACAACAGCTTACGGAGTAAGGTAAACAACAAGAAAATACAACAGCTTACGGAGTAAGGTAAGCAACAAGAAAATACAACAGCTTACGGAGTAAGGTAAGCAACAAGAAAATACAACAGCTTACAGAGTAAGGTAAGCAACAAGAAAATACAACAGCTTACGGAGTAAGGTAAACAACAAGAAAATACAACAGCTTACAGAGTAAGGTAAGCAACAACACTACAGAGGGGTGAAGGGACGAAGGTGGTAAACGAGAAATGGGAGGGTGGGTGGAACGCTGAAGCAATAGTGTAGTGAGTCAGGTTTAATTATTGTCCCTAACATACCTATCTGCCACGCTAACAAAGCTCGCGTCCTGTTTGTCTCGCTCCATTTTTTGACATTATATTGAAAAAAGGATGATTGCGCGCGCGCGTGTGAGAGAGAGAGAGGGAAGGGAAGAAAGAGAGAGAGAGGAGTGCGTGTGTGAATGCCCGTGCGCGAGACAGTGACAGAATGTGTTGTGAGCGAGAGAGAAAAATAGAACAATAGAGGCAAGAGGCTGGATTTTTCTTTTTTCTCATATTTCCGGATGTATATGGATTACTGTATACGTACACCAGACATTTATGTGCCTGAACGTGTCTGTTGCAATGCAGCTCATGGTAGGGGTGCGTATTACGGTGACCCTAAGGCCTCTGGTGTGCAGTCCAAAGCTCAAGGCCGTTAAAGTCGTCTTAACTCTCACATCTGAAAGTGTACCTTCAAGTAAAGCACCTATACCCTGTTTACAAGAAGACCACCAGATAACCTTTGTCCTCACGTGTCGGTCACTGTGTGTGTGGCTCTGCCCTTTATTTTGCAGAACTCATGGTCAGAAGTAAAGTTTGACAACAGTGACAAGCCAAAGCTTGCTACTTGGATGTAAAGAAAGTATAAGGTTAATTTATCATCTTAAAATGTCACCCAAATTAATTGTTCTCTCTCTCTCTGTGTTCTGTTCTGTTCTGTGCTGCTCTGTTCTCACCCTAGCAGTGGCTCATTACTCCGAAAAAAATGTTACGAAAGTCATAATGGGATGAACCGTGTTTTCAACTCGCCAAGTACAAATATTTCCCCGCACACTGCAGGATTTTTTCTGTGTCGTTTCAGGCAGCCGTCAAAAATGCGTCCTTTTGTTTGAATTGTTAGCTACAATATTTGTTTTGCACGCTGAAGTTGTGTGTGGCAACTGTCGCGGTTTTTCTCTGTCGTGTCTAGGGTATGGCGCTTTATGTGTTTTACTACTCTGCTCGTTCGACTCGAGTTATCACAACATAAAAATGTGTCAAGAAGGGGGAAACTAACACTGCAATCACTACCTAATTTCCTCAATTTCTAACCGGCTCGAGCCCCCACCCCCTTGCTTGTCACGCGCACAACTTAACAAAAGCAGGCAACGATAATACACTACTCTATTTATTTACAGTTACTCCAGAATATTTCACTACACAATGAATGATGCTCCACTATACATCTACTGGTATACGTAGAACAATCACTCACACTCTCATACGTTCATCCCAGCGCTATCCGTATCTACACACACACGTTATTGACCGGGTTATGAATCAACGACTGTACCGATACTTCACTTCGGTAAACACAAGGAAACACTGTATCCTTTCTGAACTAAACCTCTCTGAATATGACGTCGC
>SMGT01007684.1:96463-111104 GCA_004794575.1 Lanistes nyassanus
AGGGTTCCTCTCTTTCCAAGGAGAATCACGCAGTTGCTGTGAAATGTTCCCGCCTAGTAAATCAAACGCTGGATCGCAAGGAGGCAAACACTGTGCGAATTAGACTATACAGCTTATCCCCAACAGTCACATTGAGGCCGTTAAGAACGAACCCTGCACTAAACATGGAAGACTAAGTGTTGTGTATCATTCCGCTTCGGAATTTTTTGTTATCACAGTACGTTTGTTTGAGATCAAGGGTAGTCAGGTGATCACAACGTATAAGAGGATAAGATTTTGTCTTCATCCTCCATCTTGCTATCTGTTGGCGAACATAATTTCTCATAAACTGTTTCCGAGATCTTCTGGCTAAAGCGTTTTAGGACTAACATAGAAAGATCAGGAACACTTTTTGGGTTCGATCTGATGTCCCAACACAAGGGACCCGTAAAGAGAGCCAACAGGAATGGAAAAAAAATCATAGAAAAGATTAACTTGACGGGAACACAAGGGGAAAGAACCTTCAGTGGACACGTACAACCATTATTATGTGAGATTGTCGTTTCTGGGGAAGAAAATAAGTCGTCAGTGGCTTCACCATGAGGATGCTGGATGACAACCAAGCAGATGACACTATCAGAAAACTTGCGTTGACTCAAAGAGGAAGCACATGTAGGATAATTGTAGATAAACTTTACGTTTTTGAGGACCGTGTGCACGTTCTTCGTTCTCGTGCAAACACGCATTTTCAGGTTGTGCGAACCTGTGACGTGACGTAGTTCTTAATCTGTGCCGGAGGATTATGTCTGTGTGGTAGACAAGCATCTCCGGTAAGGTGACGTGACACACAATCAATGATACAAACGCTCTGTGATATTTTTAATTAAGAAACTGCTTTGTTGTTGGATTTTCGAACCTATTCTTATCAAAAGGGCGGAAAATCGAGCTGGGGTTTTTATTAACTGCTTGCGAATTGGATTTAAACAGTTTTGTTAATTTTGATGAATGTCACGTGCGTGGTTATCACCCTGTGCGATGTTTCAAGACGGGTGTGGGCGGGCAATCTGCACTACAAGATGTCGTGAAGTCCTCCCCCCCCCCCCCGTATACCACACGCGACACGCTGGCAGTCAAATGTGCACGGTATCGCTATAAATAGCGCACTGATGATTCTAGCGAGGAGCCAGACAGATAAACACTTGTTACAATCTGTCATCTTTTTTTCTTGTTCACCCCTACCCCTGTATCATAACATGACACCAACAGGCTGCGAATGAGTGGCAAAGTAACTTCATTTTTCTGCCCTACACAAAAGTCGTCTGGTGCTGTCAGTCGTTTCTAAGTGTATTCACGGAGAATCTTCTTACTGTCGATAACCCATTAATCGATCATGAAAATCTACCCTTTAAGCCCAACTGGAATTAATCGTACATTCTAAGTTTTCTGACAGTCTCTGAAGAAAATAACTAATAAAGTAAATATTGACAGATGAATGAGTACAGGTATTGTAGCTGATTAAATTTACAATACAATAAACTCGACATTTTCAGCCAGATCTCGAAAGTAAAGAACGCGATCTGAAATACAAGTAATAAATACAAGGGGACACAACACGCGAATTTGTTGCGGCCTTCCGATTAAACCCAAGTTGTATCCCGTGAGTTGCGACAGGTAACTTGGGCGGCAATTCAACTTCAGACCATAGTCTTCGCAGTTTACTCCCCTGCCCCACGCGGTGTTCGCTCTGGGGGGAAAACCCCGTTTTTCACGTTTGGTTTGTCAACTATCCGTCCACCCCACCCCCCTCCCCACTCTATTCGTTCGCTTTCGTCGATACTGCTGTACGTGTTTTGTTTGCGAATCAGCTAGTGGTCAAAATAAAACCCAGCCTTAAAATGACTGCGCTTGCTATAAAGCAACAAGATTTGCAGTTAGCCGTGGGTGTTCATGGAGTCTTCGTTTTCGTCAACGATTACTATGGGGGTAAAAACAACGACTTCAACTGATCTTTTTTCTTAAAAAAAAAACAAGTTTTGGAGAATCTTTCTTTAATTAAGTCTTTATAAAATTTCGTGGGTACCTGTAAGAAACACGTAAGTCTTTCAATTTCCATAAAATTTCGTGGGTACCTGTAAGAGACACGTAAGTCTTTCAATTTCCATAAAATTTCGTGGGTACCTGTAAGAAACACGTAAACGTTTCAATGTAACGCTCATCTGTCCTGCGATTCCTTCATAGGGATGAACACAAGCAGAAAGAAGCGACAGAGAGAGAGAGAGAGAAAAAAATGAAGAAAGAAGAGGGAGAGAAAGAGAGATGCCTTTTTTGGCATCTGCTCCTCGACCCTTTCGCCCTTTTTCTGTTGCTACCCCAGCACTGCTGTGCCATATGCATAACGTGCCCCACATAAGATATCTTTTTTGTCCTTGCGTGATAAACCACAAACGGTTTGTTTTTCTATTCTTTCAAAACGCTGTAACGGTGGAACGGTCATGGGCCAGCAGTCCGGCGATAAGATCAATTGCGTGCGATCAGTCTGGCCTGCTCTTAGCTGCAACTGTTCGTGAGCTGCACGTTCGTGAGCTATTGGGCTGATAAATTAACGTGCAGGAGTCAAGGGTTAAACGGTTTTTGTATTCAGGGCTAACGTCCGGGCGATTTGCTTGGCCACGTTTTCAGAAAGAAAAGAATTTCTCTTAGAAACACCTTGTCAGATTAATCTGAGCTGTAATGGGGTGAGTGACATTGCAATGGGTAGTCGTGTCAAAAGTTTCGACTGCAGGGTGCGCTTGCCCCGGGAATTAGGTCTAACTTCTTTCAGTTCTCATGACCCATGGCTTGGAAAAGGACACACGGAATAGCTAAACGTCCCAAAGGTCTTTCTTAACCGAATGTTTGTCCGCCCTGCTTCGTCGGACATTAATATACATGGTCTGGTTTGGCGAAATAGGGCACACATTCGTCATGTTAAAATGGGCTCCACACAAAATGCACAAAGAAAGAAAAAGCGAAAAACAGAAAGAAAGAAAAGAGGCGATAACGGTGATGCTGAGAAACAGAAGAACATTAATATCCTAAATTGGGTTTATGGTAAACATTATAGTGCTGGGAGTGGGGGACCACCCTATTCTTTGGTGCCAGTTGTCGTAGGACTATAGAGTCAATGATACTGGAATACAAAGGAGCGCATAGTCGTAGATATTATATATAAACCGAATCGCAGTCAGTAGCGGGAGTTGTGTGGGGGTGGGGTACATGGGTGTGTCAAGACAGTCACGCTCGGCAGAAAAATGAAATATGTGCATGGGTACGTGAATTTGAGAAACACACACACACACAAAGAGATCAGAGAGAGAGAGAGAGAGAATGTGTGTATATGAGTAAGTAAGAGACGGTAAGAGCAAGAGACCATTGTTAGCCTTATTTTATCAACAACAACAAAAAGCCATGTTTTTCGGGTTGTCACGGTCGCCTATCGATTTAGAATGCAATATATTCATCGCCAGTCTAGATCCAAACAGCGATTTACATATTTTATTTGATGCCAACAAGCTCGGCCCGAAAATCAAGACTGGCTTCCACGTCCTTGTGAAAGGACCGCGACAATGAGCGCTATTCACTCTTCGTCCTGCACGAGCGGAGGTTGGGACATTAAAGGAAAAAAAAAATCTCCTCGATTCCATTTGGAATCTGTTCACCGTTGCAGGGCTTCACGGAGCCACACGCAGTGACAGTTCCAACAGTAGTCAGCGAGTAGTGTCGCGTGGTTACACGACTTTATGCACAGCGATTTATTTCCCTCCGGGCTTCTATCGTGGATCCCACCCCCCAACCTCTCCCCAACTCCCCCCGCCCCAACAACTTCCATGCCCATCCTGGGGCTGGCTTTAATACTCGGAGTTATTTTTAAAAAAATTCAAATTGCTCCCTTTTAGGCAAATAAGCTGCGTACAGACTTATTCTTAGATCTGTTGAAATGGAGGGGGTGTGGCACCAGAAAACCACACTTGCATAACGTGATGGAAAATAAAGATAAAAACATGACGGGTCCTCACCAGAAAACTTATAAAACGTGTTCCTTCCTGTGTGCTTAATGAGTGCGTTCGCGCGTGTGCATTACGTCTCTTGTTTGCGCATGAGAGCCGAGGTCGATGCGTGCATACGTTCGTGTGGAAGTGCTGAGTGCTGTCTTTTCTAGAAAAGCTGGTTCCATCGAAATTGGTAGTGCGAGAATTTCAACCAAAATAATAATTTAAAAAACTGTAATAGTTCGGCATTCACTCGACATGTGTCGTTCCATCTCATCTTACGCGATGTTGTTACTCATGTTTCTTCCTAGTGTCAGCGGACATCTTCGCGCAGCGTGAACGCTCAAGGTCGCGTGATTTATCTGGAAAGCAGAATGCTCATCATCAAGATATGGGTTATCTGGATTCCGTGGCCACGACAATGCCGGCAGTTTGGCGACTGTTGCTGATGAGGCAATACTTTTTTAAAAAAAAATTTACATTGAGAATCTCCATCGGTATTTCCGTAAGAGCTCTAAAACAAACCGTAATAATTTATCGAAGTTCTGAAAAAGAGAAACAGAAATAACAACCCCAACAAAGTACTGGCAGCGCTAGACACAACCGTATGCTGACGTAAGCAATCAAGGGAGCATATCGTACCCATACACGTAGCAAAGAGAGAGTCGAAAGTAAGGAACGTGGCAGATCTTCAAATAGGCTCCCTTGATTGCTTACGTCAGCATACGGTTGTGTCTAGCGCTGCCAGTACTTTGTTGGGGTTGTCGTTTGACGATTTTATAGCGCTCTGTCCTCATTTGTTCTTGTTTGAAACAGAAATAGTTAAGAAGGGATTTTCACTAAAATCGAAGACTGGTGGATGCGTGGATAGACTTCAATATTACACACATACATAAACATAAACATAATATAAACAGAGAGAGATAGAGAGAGATGTGGATGGGATATTGCACCCAAACTTTTCGGTTTGGAGTGTATTTCGCTATGTATACACGGCCGTGAAACGAGTAGTATTATGTAGAACTGTTCAGCTTATTACCCTTAGCGAGGTGTTAGACAAGGGATTTGCTGTGTTTTGTATAACCATGTGCCACCACGGAGTTGTATTCTGTATGGAGTCCTGTCTTCTAGTCCGCGGGTTCTTTAGCTTATGAAAGGAGCAGGGTGCTGGGCACGTGACTAGACTGCGTGTTAGCGAATCTTCCGGTCTGGACGTCTCGCTATGGAGACCGCTTTGGAGAACCTTGACATTGACAGCATTCTGGACTCGATTCTGGTCATTATTTATATTCCCGCATAGTTGATATGGGTGTCTAAAATGCTTGGCTGTTCGTTAAAATGTTCATTGAGAATAGGCCTTGTTTTGTAAGAAACGACACGAACTTTTAAAGGCGGGTGGAAGCGATGATTCAGGTGTACACGGTGTATGACTATTTCAGTATTTGTAGTGAGCAAGTTGTTTAAATGATTAATGCGCTCCGTGTTATCATATTCACAGAACGATCGATGAAACAATCCTTTAGTCACTTTAAAAAAAAAACATTAAAAAAACTGTTAAACTGTTAATATCCATAGGTAAATGAAACTGAGCACGCGGTCTTGTTTTTAAAACTATGCCGCGTATGTACGGTGTTTGAGCCACTGTGTTGCTAAAACCTCGCTTCGGGTAGGATGCCAAGTAAATTATCAAGGGAACAAAGTGTTGTACATCGAATAACTCCTGGTTGGTCGGTCGTCTGCTATATTTATCATCGCTGCTTCCCAGTAGAGTAGCGCAATTCAACACGCGTCCAGCACGCATACCTTCAATGCATGCAACTACCATGTCCTCGGTCATGGGTGTAAATATATAACACTTTCTAAAAAAGCAGTTTCAGAAACATTCACAGATCGTATCTGATGCCGCTGTCCTCAAAATGGCGACTATAAATAGTAGTTCTGTCAGCACTGAAAGAGGAATCGGATCGCCTTATGGCGTGTTCCAGAAGCTTCCTCCGCTGATCTTTTTCCACGCTTACTCCTAGTCTAGACAGACGCGTGAAACTTAATCCACGGCATCTGGCGGAGTTAGCAGTGCACGGTGGTACACAACAATCTGATCCGCAGAATATTCTGTTCTTAGTGTCTCGTCAAGCATGTTTTCATTTTGTCTTCTCGTCGAAAAATCCGCTGTAAAGATGTGCGAAAACGACCATGCAGCACTCTATACAGTATACAACTCAGTGTGTTAGGTTGGTGTAGGTAGTTTTGCATCCAGCCGTCTAAGCAGGTGAGCAGGGTAGCTGGGGTGGGGTGGGGGGCGGGGCGAGAGACAGACACTGTAAGAAATATTGGCGGCATCTCGCGGTTCTCTTGAGTCCAACGGAAAGAGCGATAGAGAACTAATCCAACTGGCTCATGCACATACGTATTCCGTTTTCCCTCAACAAAATTTAAAATTTGTATAGTGAGATTGTATTGGTAACTGTGGTTCTGCCTCGCAAACCTGTGAAAAGTTTGCGAAACTAAATCGCACAAATGTTGCAGAACGTTCAGCTAGTTCTGAAGGCGTCAAACACACGGCGCTTTGAGGACGAAGTTAAAGCAGTGATCGGAGAGGGGGGAGGGGAGCGGGTATTTGTGCTTAGCATCCAGTCACAAACTAGGTGCATATCAGGACGGTGTTGCTTAGACAAACTTTACGTGCTGCCACACGTAGGACTGATGGCGCAACACGGGCCTCAGTCCCACCCAGTCACCGGGCCAACCAGCCCTAGTACTGTTCCCTGTAGTGCCAGTGCGTCTGGCAGGACACCTACTAGATTGTCAATGTTTATGACTCCGCCGGGACGCGAGCCACCGACCTCCCGCTTCGGAAGCCGAGACAGTCCAAAGCAGTGTTCAGAAACAAAACTAATCTACACAAAGTAATCGTATATTCTTTGCAGAAAAGGTATTTTTATTGGCGGAGGAGAAGCATATTGTAGAGATATTTCTTTGAAATCGTAAGTTAGGTGAAGTCTTTCATGCAAACGGTTTGCTTTCATACGACTTGGGCAAGCAGCGCCATTCACTGGACTCAGTCGAGAACGGCAGTCCAGCTGGAAGGAAACTCGGAAACGAAAGAAGAGAAAAGTAATGTAAAGTTCAGCAAGCCTATCATTGCCAGATAATTGGGGTATAAAGTTAATATGTTGTTATTTCCCTCTCCCTCCCCCCTCTCACCCCCCCTCCACCTTAACCGCCCGTCTATTTTTCAAGCAGCACAAAAATACAACGGCATAGTTCTCACAAGCTCTGCTAGTGTCTGCACAACTCACGACCATAAATCGCTTGGTTTTACTTGCTGCCTGGCGGGTTTGCACGCACCTCATGATCAGTCTTATAACCAAGAAGTACAATTAGCCGGATTGGGGAACGGGAGGGGTGTCTTTGTAGGTCACAAGCTCGCGGGTACACAGCTCAATACGACAAGAATGACTCACGTTTGTGGGAACCAAAAAGGGGGGTGGGAAGGGAGGCCTTCAATTTTATTTTGACACGAGTCTGAAATTACGACTTTAATTTGCAGCACAAGTGGGTTCAGTTCTTATCAGGCGGACTATGCGCCACGGTAACTGGTTTGCACAGCGATGTACGAAGGTAACGGGGTATTAATTACCGCCTCTAGGTGGTTGTCGGCCGAAAAGTACTCATTGTATCACCATTCATCTGTTTGGAATAGAGCACGCGCCAGACAGCCTCAACAGCTCAAACTGATTAATAGCGACCAAGAGGCAGGGCATAAATCCGTTAATGCAAAACGCGCCGGCATAGAACGATATACTAAAGGGGACCAGTATGATATACTAATGGAAAGTATTTTGTAATGTTGGATCTCTAAAGTTCGTATCTCCGTGTGTTCCACGAGCGTGTCTCCTGTACTCGTCTATTCTGAGGAACACATCACAGCTGTAATCAATACACAACCAGCACGCGCCTGGCCACGCCGACAAGCGCCCGCACAGACACGCATATACACGACTTGTTTTGATCAAAGTTTAAGCTCCTGGACTGCGTTGAATTAGCATTTGTACGTCTTTTTCCACACACAATAGAGCTTGAAAAGAGTATTCACTCCATAAAATTTACGTTTGCTTGTATTTGTGGACAGGACACTATACGAGCATTCATGCGGCCTAGCCTTTGTCGGTGGAGACTTCAGGTGGGCAACGACAACAAACAGAATAATACAGACTTTAAAAAAAACCTGGCAGACGAAATGGGCAGGTGACAGATTAGCACGTTATTTCTGATATCTACTGATTAAAAAACGGAACTGGGAGAGTAAAGCTAGATCTGCAGCCATAAAGCTAGATCTATAACCGGAAAACTAGATACGAGGCCGTAGCGCGTTCAGCAAACGATGAAAGGACATGTCACCGCTTCGTAGGTTCTACCCTATAGCGTGTTTGATTTCTCTTACTATATTTTCCTATTCACGCTACGGCTATATATCAATAACCTTGACCAAAGCGTTTCTAATTGGACATTTTTTTCCTTTTTGCACGCTCTCTTAACCATTAACAATGCTGAATCCTTGGTTTGAACGATTACTTCCGGCTTAAATACCAAGAATATTTTAAGTAGACTTCTGTTTTCTCGATGAAGAGTTTTCTTTTATAATTTTGCTATAGGCACGGAAAACGTGCAAGAAAACGATGCACGTTAGATGTTGGTAATAGCATTGCCGAATACACACTCCTAGCTCAAAACTGTTATTGTCAAAGCACAGTTTCATTTACTTTCCCAGCACTCTGTATATTTCTAATGTCACTCCCAGTTACCAGTCAAGCCGCAGACAATTAAGAAACCGGAAGTTCAGTTGTTCTAACACTTGTATAGTGTATCATTGGCCCCCCTGAATGTTTAGCAACAAAATCATATTTCGACGCACATCATCCCGTGCAGGTTCGTAAGCGTGACTAAATCCAGAGAAAGCTCCAATAAGTATAAATTCAAGCTGTGTGCATGCACTCCAGTGCAGCTACTCGCGTTAGGAAACATAAATTAAAACCCACACCTGTTCACACGGAAACAAACGCGAAGGTAAAGTAATAGAGAAGCCTTTTTCATAATCATTGGTGTTGACAGTCGAAATAATTCGGCACGGCGGAATCTAGCCTGTTCCCTAATAGTGGTTTACTGTTGGGACGACAGAGCAGCCCCTAAAATACAAGAGGGACGCACGCTGTGGAGCTTGCAAGGCGTGCACTACTTTGACCCAAGCCCAGACACGATTAACTCTTAACAGTTCTTGGTTTAAAGGGGCACTACTTGCATGAAATGGGGCTGTCATGGAAATGTTTGTTTTTCAAGGTAAAAGCTATTACTAATCTGAGCTTGGCATACATCAAAATGAAGGAAAATGAATTTACTTTTGAAATAATACAGATAGAAGGACAGATGGAGTACTGGAAATAAAATATTCCTAATTAAATCACAAAGCACAGGTGTATGCAACGTCCAAAAAAAGTAAGACTGTAAAGTCACAAAGAAGGAAACTTTTTTGTGTTCTCAGTTATATCAGATCTGATGCCATATTGTGAATGCCCTTGCAACTCTACATAACATATCCTAATTTTGTTACATTTTCTTCTCAGATACTTGAGATATTGCTGGTCAATTGTACACACTCATTTTGGGATTTGCGCAGCTTAGGATTGGGGAATGATTTATAAAGTTGGTTTACAAAACCAAAATGACAAAATGGCGTCCTACTTTTATGTAAACTTACATTTATAAATAATTATGATATATTATAAATGCCTAAAGATTAAACATATAAATCCAAACAAGTCAGGAAATAAAATGTGTTTGATTAAATTAGAAAGAATTATGCATGCCTGCCTCCCTGCTTGAAGAAAAGGCTGGGACACTGAACTAGGCCTTCAGTGTTGTAATTACCAATTTTAATTGAAAAGTGATAAAAAAACCCCAAATAACTATAATATTGGAAATGTTCTCTCTCATCAGCTACACAAATAATTGTGTTTTGCTACTTCTAAACCTTACTGCAGTTCTTTTATTAGCTGTTTACAACATCCGCAACATATCAACAACAGTCGATATCAGTAATGCATGAACCACACAAAAAAATGTTTTAGAGTGGATAAAAGCTGCCAGGATACAAAAACACAGAATTGTGAAAATGGCAAACAGGGTAAAACAAATTTAAAGTTATCTTTATCTTTTTGACGAACTATGTGATATCAATAAGAAGGAAACAAAGGCTTACTCAGTTGCAATATGATAGATTTGATAAAATATTCTCAACATCATCGATCTCCTCAATATCCTTATCAGAAATCTCAAATGACTTATCTTCTGAGTAAAAACTATCAACTTTGAGCTCAGAACTGCTCATATTTACAAGATATTCGACTTTGAAAGCACTGCCCAAAACAAGATGGTCGCGAGCTTGGTATAGCCTCACTTTATGGTGGTTTGAAAACACAAAAGTAGCATTTTTTTACATTTAAGGAGGGTCAGTTAAAAAAAAAGCGCCCGGCGTTCGTAAGAAGGACTTCGTCAAGCGTGAGGAAAGTAGACCGGGGGAAGAAGAAAAACGTTTCGCCGTGCGCGGTTTAAAGTTTTAGTTTGTCCTTTTGTTCTTTCCTCCTCCTCCTCCTCCCCCGTCCTCCACTCCCGGAGTCCCCCTTCTCGGCTGGCAGACGCCCCAAGTGCAGCACAGAAGCCAACACCAGGACCTCCGGCACTGCTCGAGTTTCCAGGCCTCGTATCCAGCCGTGGCCATCCGTAACGGAAAGATAAACGCCCCCTTTTCGCCGGTGAGAGCGCAACACATTCACGGATCGCGATCCAGGGAGCCGCCGGCGCTCCTTTTCTTTTCACCGTTACCCGGGGTAGTCGGGGCTAAATAACGGCTTCTAAAAATACAGCCACGTGACTTGTAGACTACATAACGGTTTCGTGCGGGCCCGACCAGGAATAAACGTACAGGTCTACCAACTGTTCTACGACTGTGCCATTAGTGAAGACGAAAAGACTGAAGTTAGTCACGGTGAAACAACAGTGAACACTAGACTGGTGTTCTAACCCTGGCCACAGCAGGACAAGATCGCTAGCGAACGTGTTAAGCTGAGAATGGACGTGAAAGCGAGTTCAAACATGCTTACCTTTCCAAGCGCACTGACGCACGACATGCCCGTACTTGTCATTGGTTCGTCTAGATGGCGCTTGAGAGTTGCTTCCCTTGCTAGTCTTGAACAGATTTAAAAAAAAACCAGTAAGGTGTCACCTGTGTTGTGACCCTTAGAAAGCTGCATGCTTGCAATGCGCGCGCGCGCGCGTTTGTGTGTGCCTGCAGCGGGTCTGTAAGTGCCTGTGTGTATAGGAGTGAGCGAGAAAGCGAGTGCCTGCATGGTGTGTATGCTTGAGTGTGCGCGCGTGTGACCGTGTGTGTTGGGGGGTGGGGTGGGGTGGGGGTGGGTGCATTTGTGCGCGTGCGTATTTGTGAAATTTCTTCTTCATTTATGCTGCAGTGAAGATAATCGTTACTTACGGAAATCTCAATCTCATGCATGGTTCTAACCACAGTTTAAATTAATTTTAACAAATCTTAATTTTTTTGTTGTTATCGTCGTCATCGTCATTTTATTGCTTATGGGCATGTAGATCAACGCATCATGAGCTCACTTCATTAATTCGGTGCGTTAGTGACAGATGGGCCTCTAGACAAACGTTATATTTGACTGCCAACAAAAGATAGCTGGGCTTGTTTGATTGATTGTTTGTTTGCTTGTTGTGATCTTGTGTTTGGCTGTTCTGAATTATCAGACGCTTAGTAAGGTCTTAGCGTACATCCTCAGTTATTGAAATTTAAGCCGTACGCAGAATTTGATCGGTCTGTTTATTTACCGATGACGCTGCTGGCACTATGCCAAGAACGTGGGTGTCCTGACAGCAGGGAGATGTGAACTACATGATGAGAGCATGGCGTGCGAGAGGAAACGTCAGGCAATAACGAACAAACGAAACTAAAGGAGAGCGAGAGCACAGGGAGAGAGAGAGAGAGAGAAAAAAACCGAGAGATGGAGATGATATGCGAGGAGGTTGGAGGGGGTAATTAATAAGGGATATTGTGCACTTGCTTCAGGGATTGTAGGCATGCACAGTTGTGTGTGTCATAATAATAATAATGGAAGGTCTTTGGTCCACATCAACAACATAATCATTTAATGGAAGTGGAACAGGGAGACTGTACAATACTATTGTACATGTAAATACCAAACAGTGTACAAAATTGACAGCACCCAACACTTTAACAGGTAGATCTACTTAAATTGGTCTCACTTTCAAGTATTCTGTTATATACAAACCTACTGTGTAAGGTGTGTGTGTGTGTGTGCGCGTGCGTGCATGCGTGTGCGCCTCCATTTCAGATTTGAGGAGTATGTCAAAACATTAGCGGAGTTCACTTGCACATTTGATTTGATTCAAATAACATTCTAACAATGCACATGAAATAAAACTCACTTTCTGAGCTACATTCATACTGTGGGCATGTAACATATGGAAACAGTACTATTGGATATTAACTTCTAAAACGTGTGTTGTGTGTTTTTCTGCACATGCATACCTGAGTACATAATTGTAAACAGATCGTCATGCAAACATTTTAATTTTTAACATCTTCTCGTATTATTTTTTCACCGCCTCGGTGATCTAGAGGTTAAGGTGTCTGCTCCTGAGGCGGAAGGTCGGTGGTTCGCCCCCCGGTCGAGTCTAACCTTAGACCTAAAAATTGTCAATCTAGTAGCTGCCCCTCCAGACGCCTGGCACTATAGCGAACAGTATTAGGGCTGGCTGGCCCGGTGTCTGCATAATGTGACCGGGTGGGACTGAAGCCCGTGTTGTGACAGCGATTTCACGTGTGGCAGCATGTTAACTTGTCTAAGCAACACCGTCCGGACATGCACCTACCCTGCGGGGGGGGGGGGGACGTTAGGCAACAAACACACACCCTTGTAATATTTCTCTGTCCCTCTCGATTTCTTTACTCGTGCACAAATACGCATGCATACATACACGAGCGTGCGCACGCACATACGCATGCTCGCACCCATAAACAGTCACTATGCTGGGGGTATACGGGAGGAAAAACAGTGTGTGTTCCCACGACATTGAAAGAGGAACCCGAATGTGACCAAGAGGATACGGATAAGAAAGAGATATCTCTGACCAGCGGGCGACCACGCCAAGACTGGCGACAGGGGAGAGAGATTGTCAAGGGAAGTAAGGACGGTTATAGGAAACTTTAGCTCGAGCGGAGGTCAAGGGCCTCCCTACGGGGTGGGGCTGGTCATCCCGTCTCGTCCGCATCTTACGGCGGCTTTCAGCAGCCGGCCATTCAAGACCAGAGAGTACTTGAGAGTTGGGGGTGAATGGAGGGGGGACATGAAATGGAGAGAGAGAGAGTAGATTGTCTGGTTGCTAACTCTTTCAAGGGGTCAGAAAGGTGTCTCGTGACGGGTATGCTACAACAGGGACAGATGAGGTCAGTAAATCTGATTAGAGAATGATAGATGGCGTGTTCAGTTTCAACTACTTGACTGTAATAAACCGCGACTCCGATTCCATGATTGTAAGCATTTCCAAATACCACAGAGCCCTCAGATAAATAAATACTAAGACGGAAGGAAATAAAATACAGTTCCAATAACACCAACGAAAGACTTTTTTTTTAAAACTCCTAACCCAAACGAAGGATGTAGACTGGGCCTGTCAGGAGAAATGGCGAGTTTTCTTGGCGCAAGTGGGGCGAGGGAGTCGGGGTCTGGAGAGGTGCGGCTACCGCTCTTAATGTGCTTGACGGCTCGAGTGGCTTAGTCGGGTGTCGTCTTACCTCGGGTGCGAGAATAGTCCTTGGATGGCGAGCGTCCGACTCCGGGGCTGGAAGCTAGTCGTGGCCGCTTCCCGCGGCCGGCCGGGTGGACACTACATCCCCCGCTACGAGAAAGATTTGCGAGGATTAGCGGGTTTTCCAGGGGTGCGCACTCAGGCGTGAGCGCTTTTCTCCGTCTGTCACGGTCGCTGGGTGACTTCTAACCGAGGTCGGAATACATGTGTGTTCAGTTCCTCCACCACCACACCACACCACACCACACCACCACCAACTCCTCCACCACCACCACCCACAAGAATTCTAATAATTGACAATGACACTGACAAGACCCAAGTAGATGACATCACGATGACGCCAACACTACTGGACCACAGAGAAAGGGGGGAATGGTTGTTGTGGAGGGGGGCGGGTAGACGCGATCCTGTTTTTCCCAGCTTTCAGTCAAGAGAAGAAGAAAGAAAAGGTAAAAGGAAAACGGAAGTCCCACTGGAAAGCCGACAGTGTAGACCGAAATCAGTCGACGGAGACAGGAACGATTAAATTTTTTTGTAAGCTGGAGAAAAGGACAGTTTTAGCTGGTGGATCCGAAACCTCACCACAAATTTTCTTGAGCCTTTGATTGATGGCTTTGGATGACTCGCGGTATAATTTGTCCCAGAGACCGCTGACACGTTTCCCCTCCCCTTAAACATCCCCTTCCGTACTGTTAGTCATGGGTCCCGTGGCGTGGCGCAGTGAGGCGGGGGGG
>SMGT01007684.1:111137-130461 GCA_004794575.1 Lanistes nyassanus
GGGGGGGGGGGGGGGGGGGGGGGGGGGTCGTGCACGTACATCGACAAAACGATTACAGTCGCTACAGAGTTCTAACGGTAGGCGGCCGCAACTCTGCCGCTGAGCTGTGCTAATCCTCCTTCAATGTTCCACGCCTCCCATCTCTCGTTTTCACTTAAGGCTCATAGCAGTGCTGCCCGAACAAGGGACCACGATGTAGCCTGTCATTAAAGTGAATCGATGAATATTTCCTTCCTTTGATGGACTATCCCTGCTGAATGACCACAAACCATACGCCACGCTGTAAAGGCTGGCTGGACGTGCATCAACTGCGTGTTCGCGACGTATCTGGTATATGCGTCCTGCTGTCTATTCTGTATTAGTAACCAGTATAGGTACGTATTCTTTAAATGGAATGCTGGTACTCGCTAGACCCCAAGAAGTGCGTTATAACCCTTTAACAAAATTGTTAAAAAAAACCCCAAACTTCGAAGACTCAAACACCTGCGTAACAGTTGTGATTTGGGGTATCTTAGGGCACTCTCCATGACCCTTTATATTTGCCTCGATTGTTTGCCTCGATTAGACGCTAACCTCTGGAAAGACACGTGACACCGGGGAGCGAAGGTGGAGCGTTGCTGCTGGCCCCCAGTAACTCTTCAGCCCTGGAGAATGTTTTAATTTCGCTCGACCCACGCTGACAAACGCTGGTGCCGACAGAGGACAGACAAGCAGACCCCTGCCGGTCTGAGCGTTTTGCAACATGAAATCGAAGGCTATAGCTCAGCAGTCGGATTTAAACGCTGACCTTTTGGCTTCTCAGGGCGAGCGCTCGTCTGAGGAGGAGTGTACCTCTAGGGATAAAGGTGTAATCTTACAGGTACCCGGGGAGCCAGATAGAGCACGTCTACCTGTTCTCCGCCTGAAATAGTATTGCACATATTATTTGGTGCCTCGAACACTTTGTATTAAAAACTTTGTCGCTGCACCAGTTATAGCTCTGTCAAAGCATTTCGCAAGCAAGGTATGGGTGATTAATGAGATCTAATTATGACACTTTTGTTTGATGAAGTCGATTGGGGATAAGCAGGCCATCGACAATACAAATTGTCTCCCTTAATTGTCACTGGAAAAAAAGGGGGCGCAAGTGAAAAGGTCGCGCATCGAGATCGCGTGCCATTTTAAGGACCAGAAGAAACTGTGCGACTTTCTGTCACAAACTAGGCTAAGAGGGACTCAAGTGCGACGTGTCTTCAATTATCTTCAATTGCTCCGGTGGCCATCGTCTGGCTATCGTGCCATTGTCCTCAGCTATCATACACCTTCTTTCTTTTGGGAAGATGGTTTTGGTCATGCACTGCCGCGGCACGACTGTTTTGAGTGTTCTGTCAAACCTGTGCTTGCGAAATAACTTAGGAGCGGGTCAGCGGGATAGTTAGAGATTCTCCCCTTGTTGAAAAGGTTTTTGGCTTGGCTGATTGCGTCACGTTAACCCTCAGCTAGCTTGTTCGTGTCCTTTTTTTTCCTTCACCCGCAATGGATGTTGAACTACATTTGAAATATTCATTTGCCTTTTCCAACCCGCATCTAATAATCAATAATGAGTGAAAGCTGCGAAGAGCTTTAGAGTCTTGTCGTACGCTTGGCACAATAATATCATGTACTTGTCATAGCTCGATCCGTTCTGGCTTCTCACTCCTCGCTTGTGGTCAGTTACCGCCCCAGGTGGTTCGCCGGTGTCCGGCTGGTGGCACAAGTCGTAGATGCATATTTAAAAGCGCCAAGTAACTCCGCTCCTGTGCAAGCTATAAACATGTATATTTAAAGCGCCAAGTAACTCCGCTCCTGTGCAAGCTATAAACATGTATATTTAAAAGGGCCAAGTAACTCCGCTTCTGTGCAAGCTATAAACATGTATATTTAAAAGCGCCAAGTAACTCCGCTCCTGTGCAAGCTATAAACATGTATATTTAAAAGGGCCAAGTAACTCCGCTCCTGTGCAAGCTATAAACATGTATATTTAAAGGGGCCAAGTAACTCCGCTCCTATTCAAATATGTATATTTAAAACTATCAAGTACCTCTGGTCCTTTGCAAAACTATAAAGATGTATAATTGAAAGAACAGAGTACTTTAATCTGGTCGTTGGCCAATCTATAAAGACATATTTAAAAACCCCATCTACCTCTAGTCGTGGGCAAAGCTATAAAGACATATAAAGTACCTGTGGTCCTGAGGAAAGCAGTGCAAGACGCATTGTGTTCTGCCCAGTCTATAGTTTCAACCAAACGATCCTTTGTCAACTTAACCCAACCTCGCAACTCTGAACAGTCGATACCGCACCAGCGGGAGCATTGGCCGCATTGCACCCATGGCTTCAATGTCAGTCGCTCAACAGAGAAAGGTTGCATAATTGTAGGAGACAATGACCGCCGTCGCCAGAAGTCGATATACATGAGAAGGAAATAGTATACCATGGGAAGCTATTTATACTGGGTGCTATAAAAACTAGTTGTGATTCTAATTAAAATCCACCATGTGAAAGTGTCGCAATGACTTTTTTGTCCTCTCACAACTAGCCACAGAGCTGTTTTTATCACAGTGAAGTTCTGTTCTATGTCACTTCCCGTTAAAAAATCTTATTTACAATTGATCAAACGCACGCCTTTTAAAAGTACTACACCTCTCAGGTCGGTCAGTATTTGGCACCAGTGCAGAGGGTTCTAGGTTCGGATCCCGTGGCCAGCATACGTGTTTTCTCTGTGTGTGACCCCCTTTTACATGGCTGGTCTGGGAGGTCGGGAAGGTTTCTAACTTTTAACCTTTTTCTCTCCTTGTCTAGGGTCCTGTGCTTTAGTTTTGGCCTGTGTGTCTGTGTTTTAAGATCTTACCTCCAGTCTCTCTCCTGACATTTTGTTATGCATTGACTTCAAGCTCACCTAAGCTTTTCGGACATTTTTTTTTTTGCCTCATACGACTTAACGCCACACTGGAAATGCGGCTGAGGGCATGCCGGGGCCCCCCTCCCAGTCCCACAGGTAAGCCGATGGTGTTATAGGGTGCTCTAACCTCTTGCACCTCCACAGTGACGCTGAAGACGTGCGCCGTGTTACTCTCACCTCTTCTCCAGCCGCGGCTGGTTGCCCCGCAACGGCGATGGACTGCACTGGGGGGCAGAAACTGACCCTGGACATGACAGCAGAGCTGCTGTTCTCGATACTGTCCTTGTGGGGCGTCAGTTGCATAGCGACAACAAAATGGCTCGCAAATGCGCGTCTCCAATCGGTTGGTAAGATATTGTTTTGAGCTTAGAGCTGAGCCTTTCCTGGAAAAAAAAACATATAGTATTTTTTCCACTTTAAAGGGTTTGGCTGAATCAGAAGTCAGCAAAAGAGAGAAGAAAAAAAACAAACAACTGAATGAAAAAGGAGAGAAGAAAGAAAGACAGACCGAACGAATGAAGAGACTGTGATGAAGCGGGTTCGCTTCGCGACTTTGCTCTCTCTCTCTCTCCTTCAAACAAAGGCAGGTTTTGTTCCTTCCACGCCCTCTGCGTACTTTATTTAGGGCCGCCACTGCTGCTGCCGCCCTACATCCTCCGCCACCCCACGGTTTACTGCACTTTACTGTTTTACTACATCTTCTCCCTCGTCCTCCTCCTGCTTCTCCCTACTTCGGGACTCTCCTTTGTCCGGCACGCACCCCGCTTTTACCGGGTGGGAGCGAGCCACAACGGAGCCATTGCCAGCTAGGCTAGAAGCTGGCGGGTGGAAGTGAGGTGGATACCTCATTTTGTGTTTCTTACACATACAACATTTAGAATAAAAAGTGAAAGAATATACCTACAAGGACATGAAAATATACAGTGACTAGAGTGCGCTTTGCTCTTCCTGTTAGTGTTAAGGAAAGTTAAGTAGAGTGAGAAGGAAATAAAGATAATTACGTTAAAATGCAGTTAAACTAGCTAATGCGAATAGATAAAGATAAGAAATATGCCTACAAAGTAACCTAATCTATTAAGACGTTGGGTGAGTTTAGTATCTACCGAAAGAGTATATCGAGTAGAATCCGAATATGTTAGTTGTTAGTATCTGCAACTGTCCTAGAAGGATATAGAGACGTTTAAAGAGAGTGAGCCTAGCACAGCACGCTGTAAGATGACACAGTGCACCACAGCCACGTGTCGCTGGCAGTACCCGACCCATACCGCCCCCGGCGCACGCTGTGGCTGTGAGTGTGGTGCCAAAACCGTCTCTGTGGTGGCTGCCCCCATCACAAGACAAAGACACAAACGAATGAATCAACACATGAACAAATGACTCAAAAGAAACTTACTTAGGTACGAACGAGACAGAGAGAGAGAGAGAGAGAGAAAATGAGAATAAACGAAAGAACCAAACCAAGCAGAAGTGTAACCAAACAGATCGCGTGACAGATACACGGGCTGAGCTCGAGAACAGGAAAGACTGTCAGCCGACGAGACAGTGAAACGAGCAACTTTTGTAAGGTTAATCACTGAGCAAACTCTATTTGTTGTGTCGTTTTATTTGCTTTTGGTATTTTAATCTTCCAGACTACGAACCTTTCCAGGTATACATGGCATATCGTTATCTCAGCTCTCTCTCCTCTGTCAGACATGCAATAAAGATTCCATCTTTCTAATACACGACCTTTTAAAAAAAATTTCTCTCAACGCTTCGTCATTAGCAGTCCGCCCATCTTGTCAATCTCACAATCTTATCTCGGCAACAAAGAAGCAGACGAATCGTGTAAAAGGAGAGTCGTAAGGGGAGACAACTTGAGAGGACGGCTCACCTATGCTCTTCGTACTGGCGTCTTTAATTCTGTGTATCCTCTTGACAGATTGTTTACTGTCTCCCCCTGTCACACACACACACGCGCGCGCGCGCCCGAGCGCACAGAAACGCTTTAAGTTAAAAGAAATGTTTTGCTATTGTGACGAATACATACATTCCTTCATATGCACTCTCCAACTCCCCCACCCCCTCCACACTATTCCGGTGTCAATACAATATAAATAATAGGCGGGTGGTTAGATTTGCCGAGCACGCAACAGGTCGTTTTACCAAAGTTTTACACTATGGTGTTCCTCCACCACATTTCTAGTGAGAAAAAAGTCCCATAAAAATAGTCTAATGCCTCCGAAGGTCTCTTAGCAACCAAGCACGCAACGCTCCTAGGTTGTCCATTGCAAGGCAGACGCTTAAAATGACTTCAAGAGACGTAAACGCCTTTTAAAAAGACTGGAGAAGAGTTTCTTGTTTGAATGCGTACGAAGGTTCGAAAATAGCTATCGAAATCTCGTCAATCCTCACTCAGCAAACGAGATTAACGTATCACGTGTGACCAGTAGGGACAAAAATATTGGCCGACCTTCACCCAGACCTGTGAGTTGTCGCTCTTTAATCTTCTCTTTTCTGCACATAACTGCCACGGATGGCGTTCACGTGGGGTGATTGATGGCGTCTTATCGATCGGAGCTACTGATTTAGGTTTTACTTATGAACATTACGCAAATTTAGTATCAGTTGTGTAGTGTATAATTATCCCTTACTTATTTATCACCGAGGCGCATCGAACACTTACCACGATTACGTACTTAGTACTGAGTTTTGAAGCCGTTTTTTATCCACACACGATGACACTGGAATGCAGACATAGACCCAGTAAATGTATACAGGTTCACCAAAACAAATACCCCGGTGTGCATGTGCATACGGACGATCACTCACACAAGCTCTCTATCTCTCTCACACACACAAACACACACACGCGCGCGCGCGCGCGATCTCTCTCTCTCTCTCTCACAGACAGACAGACAGACACACACACACACACTCTCTATGAGTTCATGCAGTTATATATTATTCTTTTTGCTGTAGGACCTGCTCTCGATCCGGAGCTAGTTTATCTCTCTCTCTCTCTCTCTTCCAGAACCCTTTCCACCACCCTCCCTCCAATACTTTCAACGACTTCGAGCTGTTGCCCTTGTTGGTTTAACCAGCCCATGTCCTTCTGTCTGTCCGTCCGTCTGTCTGTCTGTCTGTCTGTCTGTCTGTCTGTCTGTCTGTCTGTCTGTCTGTCTGTCTGTCTGTCTGTCTGTCTGTCTGTCTGACTCTATACAGATTTTCTGCAGATCGTCTAATCGCCCGTGGTCAGAGGCTGTATCATCAGAATACACCAGGCTGTATCATTAGAATACACCAGGCTGTATCATTAGAATACACCAGGCTGTATCTCCAGAATACACCGGACTGTATCTCCAGAATACACAGGACTGTGTCTCCAAAATACACCAGGCTGTATCTCTAGAATACACCGGGCTGTATCTCTGGAATACACCAGTCTGTATCTCCAGAATACACCAGGCTGTGTCTCTAGAATACACCAGGCTGTGTCTCTAGAATACACCAGGCTGTATCTCTAGAATACACCGGGATGTATCACTGGAATACACCAGACTGTATCTCTGGCATACACCAGATTGTATCTCTGGAATACACCAGGCTGTATCTCTAGAATACACGAGACTGTATCTCTAGAATACACGAGACTGTATCTCTAGAATACACGAGACTGTATCTCTAGAATACACCAGGCTGTGTCTGTGTTACAGTCTTTCTTCTGCCCGTGTATCTGTTTTATTCTTCATCTGCCTTTCCTTCTTGTCCTCCGTCTTTCCATCTGTCTCTTCGGGTCAGATCAAATAAACAGAACGGAGACTGTGCGTGCGTGCGGAGGGGGGGGGGGAGCTGGGATGGGTGGGGAGTGTTTTGTGTGTAGTGACCTGAACCCCCCCCCCAACCCACCCCACCCCACCCCGAGCAATATATTTCATGAGACCTTAACCCTGACGCTGTCTAAGAGCTAAGATTATTTCTCTTCTTTTCTTGCCTTTATGTATTATTTTGAATGAAAACTGAAGAGAACAACGGTGTCATGGAAGAAGAGAGACCTCAGGAAATCAGACCAAGTAGACAGGCGAACCGAGATCGACACAACCAGAAAGCTATGAGACACAAACAGGGCAGACGGACGGACCGACAGCCATACAATAAACAACAGTCAAGAGCGGGCGGGGCCATTCGAATCATGTTTACCCAAACTCGCGCTGGACAAATTATTATTAGTGTAAGCCCTCGCGGTGTGCAGAACCTCTCAAAGTGAGCCTCGCGCTAAGTGACTCGCAGTGAGGGGAAATCAAGAAAACCAGTAAACCCAGCGGACCTTGACACATGTTTATACAGTACTCTCGGAAGTTTTTGCTTAAACTGCTTTGTAAACTTTATGGGCCTGAGATCCAGTACTTACGCATTACTGTGCCCACTGCGTATAAGTACTGACTGTTTATATGTACTTTTTTTTGCATTTTATCTGGGTTTTTTTGTCAGTCACCAGAAAGGGGCAATGCCCAGAAATGTCAACTTGACCGGTTTTGTCCTTTGGTTCAGATATTTGTTATGCACGAATGTTCATTCTTAATGCATGAACCTACACTATAAACAAGAAGCGTTCAAGTTAGAACACTTTTCTTGTTATACTGATCTAAAACACTTATTTTGTTATATTGATCTAAAACACTTTAGTGCGAAAAGTGATCGAACGTTTTCGAAAGTGTTTAAATGGCAGGATAATGTATAAATGGTGTTCTGATAATGTTCCAAATTTGTGCCAGCAGAAAGTGTCCAGTCAAGAACACATCTTACATAGTATTTACACATGCAGCACGAATTTTGCACTTGCTTTAACACATTTTATATGTAATTAGTGTTTAAAATATTTAGAGTGTATACGTAAAAACGCATATTAACTTAAAGGGGTTAATAGACAGTAGAGGGGGTATTAGATATGGAGGCAACAAAAACAACCAAACACCAGTTGTCTGGCAAATTGTTGACAATAAAGATGTTCTGCCTTATTATGACAATAATGTGACTGGGTAGAAAATGTATCTTTGTCTATAGGTGATCAAAGTTGAGATACTGCACGCAGCGAGAAGAATGAACCTTTGAATGATTGGTGAAATGCAACATTTTACTTCCCCACAAAGTCTCTTACTGCTCCACAAAATCTCTTACTGTCCCACGAAGTCTCTTACTGTCCCACGAAGTCTCTTACTGTCCCACAAAGTCTCTTACTTCCCCACAAAGTCTCTTACTGCCCACAAAGTCTCTTAATGTCCCACAAAGTCTATTACTGCCCCACAAAGTCTCTTACTGCCCACAAAGTCTCTTACTGCCCACAAAGTCTCTTACTTCCCTACAAAGTCTCTTAATGTCCCACAAAGTCTATTACTGTCCCACAATGTCTCTTACTGTCCCACAAAGTCTCTTACTGCCCACAAAGTCTCTTACTTCCCTACAAAGTCTCTTAATGTCCCACAAAGTCTCTTACTGTCCCACAAAGTCTCTTACTGCCCACAAAGTCTCTTACTTCCCTACAAAGTCTCTTACTTCCCTACAAAGTCTCTTAATGTCCCACAAAGTCTATTACTATCCCACAAAGTCTATTACTGTCCCACAAAGTCTCTTACTGCCCACAAAGTCTCTTACTTCTCTACAAAGTCTCTTAATGTCCCACAAAGTCTCTTACTGTCCCACAAAGTCTCTTACTGCCCACAAAGTCTCTTACTTCCCTACAAAGTCTCTTAATGTCCCACAAAGTCTCTTACTGTCCCACAAAGTCTCTTACTGCCCACAAAGTCTCTTACTTCCCTACAAAGTCTCTTACTTCCCTACAAAGTCTCTTAATGTCCCACAAAGTCTATTACTGTCCCACAAAGTCTCTTACTGCCCACAAAGTCTCTTACTTCCCTACAAAGTCTCTTAATGTCCCACAAAGTCTCTTACTGTCCCACAAAGTCTCTTAATGTCCCACAAAGTCTCTTACTGTCCCACAAAGTCTCTTTCTGCCCACAAAGTCTCTTACTGTCCCACAAAGTCTTTTACTTCCCTACAAAGTCTCTAACTGTCCCACAAAGTCTATTACTGTCCCACAAAGTCACTTACTGCCCACAAAGTCTCTTACTGTCCCACAAAGTCTCTTACTTCCCTACAAAGTCTCTTACTGTCCCACAAAGTCTATTACTGTCCCACAAAGTCTCTTACTGTCCCACAAAGTCTCTTACTGCCCACAAAGTCTCTTACTGTCCCACAAGGTCTGTTACTGTCCCACAAAGTCTATTACTGTCCCACAAAGTCTCTTACTTCCCTACAAAGTCTCTTAATGTCCCACAAAGTCTCTTACTTCCCTACAAAGTCTCTTAATGTCCCACAAAGTCTCTTACTTCCCCACAAAGTCTCTTACTTCCCCACAAAGTCTCTTACTTCCCCACAAAGCATCCGTCCAAAGATATCATTCGCATTTTATATCTGGTGGCCTGCGGTGTGGCTACTGACGGTAGCAGTCGCACACTGTATGCTTTGTGCACTTTAGACTCCTGTCCACATTAAATATGGTCCAATTAAAACAGTCCAATGGGGCCCTACTTATGTCCCCTAGGCAGGAATAAACTCATCTGCACGTGAAACGCTTCCCAGAATAATTATAAACGTGCGAGGGTGCTGCGGGGGATAAGCATGACAGTCATGTCCGTACTGGCCTTCGACAGGGGAAGGCGAGCTTTGGGACACACAGGGCAGACATTCGGACAAGCAGACAGACAGCCGGGTGCGCGGGTGCGCGGGTGGGCGGATGGACGAACGGGCTGAAAAAAATACAGTGGAAGACCAAGGAAGCATAGCCACGGCACAGCAGACACCGAAAATACTCAGACAGACAGGCACAGAAAATACTCAGGCAGGCATAGAAAATACTCAGACAGGAACAGAATATATTCAGACAGGCACAGAAAATACTCAGACGGACAGGCACAGAAAATACTCAGGCACAGAAAATACTAAGAAAAAGATGAACCCCATCCCTCATTCGGTCCCTTATTTCTTCCCTTCTTTCCCCATTCGCCCTCTCGTTCGCTCACTCATTGAGATGCATAGTTGTGTGTTTGTGCGCGCGTGCGTGCATGTCTCAGAGAGCGAGAGAGAGAAAAAAAGAGAGAGAGATCGGGGTGGGGAGAAAGACGTGTACCCAAGCACGTGCTGGATGCTCGCTTTCACGGCGGCACGAGCGCGCGTGTTGGCCAGCACGCGCTTGATTTTCTTGGCTTGCTTTCGTAAGTCTGTTGTGCTAACTTTTGAAAATGTTCTCTAATCAAACACGGTTCGTCTTCACGGAGAGTGCTGTAGAACTTAGAGCTTTAGATTTTATTCATCTAGACATTCATTTTCACTTGTCAACAGACTACGAACCCGGCTTTCGTCTCTGCCCGTGCGGTTTTTCAATGCACCCCATTTTCCTCTGGTGTGGGCGAAAGAAGATGTTTGTGTGCCCGTCTAGACGACATGCTCCGCGTTTTACGTAACCTTTGTGCAAAATCAGAAAGTGCAAAGTTTACATTTTTCATATCTTTTTAGCAAATTCACAGATACTTAAAACGTCACTTCAAGTCGCCGTTTTCAGCAGAACGCGTCGTGCATTTACTCTCGCCAACAAACCATAAAGAGATAACAATATTCCACCTCACAGCTGTGCGTTTCTAAGCCAGCAGACAGGTCATGTGTGTTTGAACCTGGCTTCGCCTTTAAACTGATTGCTTGTCCTTCTATTCATCGAACGCATCTCGGAATGGCTATGTAAACATTTTAACTCCCCAACTGACCGCATGAAGACGTTTAACGTCTGTGGGATGCATAGGTTTGGGTTCTCGTCCTAACGGCTGGTAGTAGCAGTCTTTAGACTGTTCGGCAGAGTCAACACGAGGTGCTGAGTGAAGTCCCAACAGTTAGGGGCGACCAGCGGCGTGTTGACCTTTCTCACGTTCCATGAATGCGCTTGCGCACTGAATGTAAACTGTACAACCTCCGGTCAAACACGGTCGGGGTGCTGGGCGACTAGGCGCGAAATATTATTTGGACGGTCTGATTGGTAGTACGCCTCTAATTAGAGAGTAAAATAAATGTACGCTCAAAGTGGAATACCAACCTCTTGTTGATGTCAGCAAAATCAGACTCTTGTCCACTGCACTCAGTACTCGGTGGTCAGCACTCAGTGATAAGCACTCAGTATACTCAGCGCTCAGTACTCATTACGCAGTGCTCAGTGCTTAATATTCGATATTCAGTACCCAGTGTTCAGTACCCAGTGCTGAGTCCTCAATACTCATAGCTCAGTACATAATGCTCAGTTCAAGAATAAACCTCACAAATCGCTAGTCCATCTCACCTCTCGCAGTCAACGTTAAAATATTCTTTTTTACTGAATCCAACTAGAACACTCTTAATATTGCGAATAACTATTACAATACATTTTCTGGAAAATGCAGTGAAAGCGGGTTTTTGTGGCATTCTGCCATGTATATCATTCACCCCTTAATAAATCACTGATTATTCTTAAACACAAATCTCCTTGAATGCTGTTATTTTATTAGACAGCTCGAACAAAGAGGCGAAAATAATGCATTCACAGATTTATATATCTCAGCTCATTATTTAACTGTCCCCTTTTTTTACATGAAGAGGACTCTGGGACGCGTTTTGCGCCTAAACACGCAGGCGCACACACACACACACATCATGAATAGTATGTATGTGCATGTTCTCTGCCTCTGTTTGTCAACTGATTATTTCAGTCGCTGTAGATGGGGTTTCTATGCTTTTTTTATATGGTTCGTGCCAAGAACAACCGTTGAAGAAAAAAAAATAACTGTTGTATTTTAAAGTTCGCTTGGAATTGGTGGGAATACCCACCTTCGCCGTTATTTCTCACGGGGATTCTGATGGACTTCAGTCGCCTGTCGCTGGGGCTCGCTACCTGCGCCCGCTGCACCAGTCACGTCCCGGCTACAGAAGACGTTTTGTGTGTGACCGGGACACAGAAGGAGATTCAGATGGAGGGAGACAATCTTGTTGAAGAAAAGTTTGACTCACAAAACGAAGTTGCAGCTTTGCGCGCGTGGGAAATTCTGTCTCAGAAATGTTCAGTTATCGTCAACGCAGAGATGGAGGTGGAGGGGGTGGGGGGTGGGCGGAGGACACGGAAAAGAGACTTGACGGAAGTGCGCTGTGACTCCTTCTTAACGCCGCTTTTCATCCCCAGTTCCAAAACCATGCATGATTCACCACCAACGGCAGCAAAATGCGTCACCAAGTCTCAAATAGTCGCCTTTGTTGTGATGACAGTGCAACAATATCGAGCATGCATGCAGTATCTCACGAAATTAAGAGGGAAGCATTTTGATAAGAGTTTTTTAAATTTACGGCTACAGTCTGATATAGACAAGTGTCTGTTCATCAGTTCCCAGCTTAAATCACTTGTGCCCATGCCAGGTCGACAGCGAAGAATTTGATCCTTGCGGTCTGCAGTGCAATACAGTATGAAGGGACAGATTATCAGATTCGTTAATATAGTGTTTTTGAAGTTAGACATAGACTGTGTTAACTGAACATCTTGTGGACAGGAATTCCAGTCACAGGTAGAAATCGGTGTGAACAATTTCTTGTACAATTCCGTTTTAGCACCAGGTGTTGCTCCATCCTTAGGTCTTCGTCCGTGATGGGGATTTAGCTGGGAGACCAGAAGTGGAAGAAAGTTAAGAATAACGTTTCTTTTCTTTCTCTTGTGGCACTGAAATATTGTTAACTTACAATCGTCTTTATGGTTTCAATAGCTGCGCAGTGTAGCTTGAATTAGGTATTTGGCGAGCCTCTTCTGTTTAACTGTTTTCACGCGCGCGCGCACACACACACACACGCTCGCGCGCGCGGGCGTGGCACGCACGTCTAGAGAAAGGGCACGTACCTAAACATTTATGACTAATCAAATGCCGCAGAACTCTCCAAGAATGATCACAGCCTTTCGCAGGCCACCCATGATGTTTACAGATAAGAACGAACCAAGCGGTTATCTGGCCACTCGATGCATTAATTCAAGAGGGTCGCTATTTTACCCCATGCAGACGACTGTGACGTGAAAGTAAAATTACTTTGCACGCACATCCCACTTCGCTCAGTCCTGTCTCGCTTATTCACGAGCTTTCGGAAGGCACGTGTTCTGCTCGGTTCAGAAAGACCTCAAAGTCAACTTGTGGCGCCATGTCCCACACGTGACCAGACGGAGAAGTCAATCAAAGAGTTTACCTAAACTTTCGATGGGCGACAGTTAATGACTGCTCCCTCTCGCTGACGACAGTCAGGAAATGCGATACACGAGGGCGTAATGTCACTCACTGCTGCGAAGGAATCCAATAGACGGCTCCCGTAAAAAAATATATATATTTAAAAAAACGACGAGGCCGTGTCATCTGGCGACAATGGGGTTTGTTGATCCTTTGTTTCTAAGGGGACAAAATATCAGCAATGTGCCGAAAGAACTCGTGGAGTTATTTACAACCGCACAGATCCACCCGTCATGGAAATGAACTATTAAAAACTATCTGGCTGATCAGGCGAAGGGTTAAGTCATGGCATCAAATTACGTGAAAACACCTTACAAGCCCCAAACGTATGTAGCAGTGGACCAGAACTTTCCTAAGTTTCACAAAACAAAACAAAACGGACGGACGGACGGACGCACGGACGGATCAGTTAATTCCAGGGCCACCGATGACCACATGAAGGACGAGTTATGGATGACATCTACAATCTAGTTTCGACATCATGTTCAGATGGTTGAAAACGTTTATCGCCGTCATTCCAGATCTGTTCTTGCCATCCACCATATCCTAAAGGCAGAGAAAGTAAACATAAAAACGAAAAACACGTAACAAATTTTAACAAAGTACCTGATTAAGGTGTGAACTGTTGGTGCGGACAGGCCCAGGCCTGCATTACCTGTGATTCCCACGAAGACTGAACAGGTAAATCGTGTGATGTGATTTTTCTGAGCAGACTTATCCGTCATCTCGGCACGTACAACAAGCCTGGGAACCACCTGTCTCGTACCTGTGACAGGTGTATCGAATACAAATATCTACCTGTAACGAGTGTGCAAACATGAATGCATGATGGCATGTCATCGGGATAAGCACGTTGAAACTTTTTTATTTGCTTCTTTGTAGACATGCACGTGTGGGTGCGCGCGCACGCGCGTATTAAAGACTTTACTTCGGTGGTTACTTTTAGAACAACAAAATTCCTTTGACAAAAACAGATATAGAGACGAATATAAGGAAAGAAAGAAAGAAAGAAAATATCAACACAGTTTCTTATGTTTGATTTTCTGGAGATGTGTTTGCTTTTCGTGTGAAAGATAAACTTATTATACGCGACCACCGCGTATTTGGTGGTCAAACGGTTAGGCCATCATTTTCAGAGGCAGGAGGTTGGTGGTTCGCATCTGGTCGAGGACAAACACACAATCTAAGACTTCAAAAATTGTCAGTCTACTAGGTGCCCTGCCAGACGCCTGGCACTGTTGGGAACAGCACTAGGACTGATTGGCCCGGTGTCAGTATAATGTGACTGAGTGGGACTGAAGTCTGTGTCGTGACAGCGATGTCACGTGTGACAGCACGTGCGGCACTTCGTTTGGGACTATCTTCTGTGTCCATGATGTCTATGCTTACGTCACTTTCGCACAGATGAAAAGGTTTTTAATGACTTTACCTTGATCTCTACCAGGTACGGACGGACGGTGAGTGTCCTGATAGGCTTTGTTACCCTATGTCCCGGAGATCGGCGATAGTGTTTGGCACCAACGGTGGGTTAAGCAGTCACCCCTATCGTTTTAACGGTACTTCGCTTGTCGTCAGTCATTGACAGCACTTCACAGCCTGACACTCTGATCATCGAGTCGTCAAAACAAGGCGACACCTACCTCATTAGCTCGACGGTCCATGTTCTTGGTTTACCTTCAAGCTCCTTCGTTTACTAATATGACTCTCAGCCGCTTGACGCCTATTATATCGAGAGAGTGGCGTAGCGACACTTTCAGGCCCATGTGTTAATACGTCCGCAAAGCTGTTCTTGACCATTCTGTGACCTCTGTGAGAAGAACGCACTGCTTAAGGACCAGAATCGTCGCTAGCAGCAAGCAAATTAGTGTCAGGGCATTATAGACGTTACCTGGTTTTGCTGGATTTGGTGTACAATGGGGTGATAATAGTAAATTGGACGGTAAGGTCTTATACCATATTGGACGTGCCAACGTCTGTGCATACGTAGGTATGTTTGTATGTGTGTGTGTGTGTGTGGATGACTGGGATGGAGCACGGGGAAGGGAGGTGTACAGTCATTGTTCTACCGCTACCTGCTAGCGTTGCATTACGAGCCTGCCTTTTCGCTAATTCGCTCGGAGACCTGCCCGAGGCGTCGCGAAAGCTCGCTAATCATGTTTGCCCGTTATTGTCAGGCAAGCCTTGTAGCTTTCCTCTGCTCTTCCCTACCGTTAAGTTCCGCTTCCAAGTGGGGTCTGCACTCAGGTCATGACCTCCCGTCCGAGTCCCGGGCCGACCGCGCAAGAAGCAAGCACTCGTGGTTGCCTTCGGTTCCGGGTCCGTATTGTCCGTTTGCTGGCTTGCTTGTTGTCAATCTGTCTGTTGGTCTGCTTGAGTTGAACGCCGACGTTAGCCACTTTCATGAACAAGTGGCAGCCATTAGTGGGAGAGAAGCAATGTTTGCAGACTGGAAGAAGCTGAAGTGGATTTGTTGGAAGGAACAGGTAGGAATACATGTTATTTTGGTAGAGGCTTGGGACGCTGACGCAACGATTCACAGGTCAGGTCGAAAGACAATGAAAAGACAACGATCTACTGAATATATTGGTATTCAAGGTGTGTTTGTCAGCTTAAGTGGTCTGTTATCCATGTATGAATAAAATGACTCCCTACGTCAGAGTTATTGTCCAACCAGCTTCCGGGATAAGGGAGCGCAATCAAGCAATCAAGAACCGTAACAAGGTTAGCTTATGCTTTCGTTGGTTAACAGTAGACAGTTAACCCAAGCAATGAAATATTGACGATTCTGCTTCTGGATTTTTGTTTGTCTGGGTTTTTTTTTGCCTGTTGATGGCAGTGCATGGCCTTTCGTTCTTTGTCTTTTTTTTCCCTGAAGGATTAAGGTTACTTTTGGATGTGTTTGTAGCGGTTATAATATTTTAGGGTGGAATGAATTGGCTGTACAGCACTCGTTTAGTGTCTGGCTGCAGTTTGACTTCGCTGGTTCTTTGACGAAGAGGCAGGGATCACCCATGCTTTGTATATCGTTCCTAGCACATTTCAACTATTTCTCGCAGCTTCCCCCAAGCTAGCGTGCACGAACCAGTGTTTAAGCCTTCTACAATCAAAACAAACATCACCTGGAGACTCTCAGAAAGCCATTACTGCCTGCTGTTTTATGTGAGCAAATCATAACTTCTTTTGTCGCTGTCACCACTTAACATGAACAAACAACCTGATAATTCCCCCTCGGGTGTCTTTAACAGCCGTCAGGTGCAGGAATTTGATTACTTCAAACCGTGTGAACCGCGGCTGGACAGTTTCTTAGCTTCTTCTGAAAGCACACGCTTCGGCTGGTGTGAGAGCTTGATGACGCTTATACTCATTGCTGTCATTAGATGGCGGTGCATGTAGAAGCACACGATCTTGGCTGCCCAGTCTCATGTGCCCAGGTGTGAAGTGACAGTTAAGGCTGTCGACGATTAAGAGGTGACGCGTGTGTGCGTAGGAGTTGGTGACAAGAGTGAGGTGTTAAGAGAGCCACCTCTTCAAGAGCCGGCGGTGTCAGAGTGAGACGTGTTGGCTCCACTTTAGTTTCGTACCCCAAGTCTTCCGTTAAAGCAATGTTCACACGAGCAGCTTAGACAATTTCAAACGTCTCTTTAAAGCAGCATATGGTCGCAAAACACGAAAAGAATCTTCTGTTAACCTATCTGAAAACGGGGTTTCGAATCTCTAATGTCATAGAGGCGAATTGGTTTCCAAATCTGGGAGAGGGTTTACAAATAGTTACAATTACAATACAATTAAATTAAATTACAATACAATTAAATTACAATACAATTAAATTACAATACAATTAAATTACAATACAATTACAGTTGTAATTAAATTGATAATTTGTAACCTGAACTGTACTTTCTTCAGTTAATGTGCTAACAGGTGAGTTTTTTAGCGATCATTTCTCCCTCCATCTCTCTCTCTCTCTCTCTCGTCTCTTTCTATTTACATAAGTATTTTCGTACCCCATCGCTGTTCAAATTTTCTTTACCGCTGTCTGTTACAAACGAATCTATTCTCAGCAGACTTTGAACATATGTTTTAGAACCTTTGAAACGCAGACGCAGAGTCTTGACACCTATGAATGATTTGTGCGGATTTTCATATGAGTGGTAATGTTTTATGGACCAAAAATTGCACTATTCGCCCTGTTGTTATGGGCATGAGGCCTAACAAATAAACCTTTTGAGACGATTTTTTTCTATCTCTCTCTCTCGCTTTCTCACCCCGTCCCTTGAGTCTTCAATAAACTCTTGAGTCTCCGTCCGTCCGTCCGTCCGTCCGTCCGTCCTTTTGTTCGTCTGTGTGTCCTAAGATTATCTAAAGCCCAGAGAATAACGTGACTTGTGCAGCTTCAGCCATTAGGTATGGCAAACACAAGTTTAACCTCTCAGGGTGTGAATGGAAAGCCTTGGGTTAAAAAGCAGTTGACGACAGCCCTGTGTGAGGTGGGCTGTCTTTTCACACAGTCACGTTCAACACCCGCCACCCGCTTTCCTCAGCCTGGGGTTGGCGGCACGGGAGGTCTTTGCTCGGGGCGCGCAAGTCTCAGCCTCTTATCAACATTACTACGCCAGAACAGCTTGCCCAACGGCACCCAGTCTCCCTAACGGGTGGACAACTGCTAGTCTATACTTGCCAACGTGCACTTATCTTTATTCATCTGTCTGTCTGTCCCTCCCCTTTCTGTCTATTTGTCTGTCAATGTATCTGTCTGTCTATTGCTGTTCTGTCTGCCAGTCTGCACATACTAATGCCCGTGTTGGTACCTTTGCCTATAGCTCTCTGTCCGTCCGGATAAAAGAGTGGACAGACAGACAGAATGAAGAATACACTGATACATTATGGAAAGAAGATTCAAGTTCTGCACACACACACACACAACGACAAAATTTCCGGCACTTAATGCCAAAGGTGACACATTGTTAAATCTCTCATGAAGGAACCGCTTTTATATTACAAAACTCCTTTCCCTTCACTGGTCCAATACACGGAGAATTCTTTATTTCTAAATTATGAATACTTCTTTGCTGAGAAAATGTGAGAGAATCGTTATTTTCTTTTCCCGTATATTATGTTCTTAAACATTATGATGTACTGGGCGGTGGTAATGATAGGAACATCTGTATAATGAAATGTTGCTTCAAACTTTAAAAAAACCCACCCCATCATGTTAGTGCAAGCATTCACAGAATCACAGAGACCAACCACAGAACACACGAACTATTTGGAAACGCATTTTTACTTCCTTCAAAGAAGCATGTGTGTACCCTGAACAGCATCCACAAACTATCCTAATTACAGAAACAAAATAATCTGGAAACCCATGAGCACACGTCATTTCCTCTATTTCATGCCCAACTCACATCTGCTCGAATCTTAAAGTAGAGATCTAATTTACTTGCATTATATAAATTACTGCAAAGGACTTGACTTTTAAACGTGCACATCAAACCTTTACGCAAGAAAAGATTACAAAAGTAGGAACAGGTGCTATAAATATACTCTCTCACGTCATTCGTGAGTCGTCGGTCTTGAAGTAACTTTGAATTTCGTTAGCAATTCAAGTTTTGTACATTTGATAACTCCCGTTATCAATCTTTATCACAGAGTTAGCTTTTGTGAGCCGGAGGCAGCGGGCCCTCCGAATTACGACACTTACAAGAAAGATACGGGCACTAAATGGATCAATGAAATAACAAGCTACACAATGGACGACCGTTCTTTGCATGAGTACTGTTCACAGACACATGAATATGTCTGCCATCACAACTGCAGTCCTATTCTCTTTTTACTTTGAGGACAGTTCCAACATGGTTTCCGCGCGGTGTTTGCTTAGTACAAAAATGCATTTCTATTTACTTTAGGAGATGTAATTTAGACAAAAGATATCGGTAAGGTATTAATTAACGCCTATCAATGATTCCTATTTTTGTTTTCTAATAAAAGAATAAAAGTCGAGATTAGAAACTTTTGTAGCCTGTTTAACTCAAAATATTTTGATAGCTTTTATCCTACCTTTTGATATTATCCTGTATTTATTGGGGGGGGGGGG
>SMGT01007684.1:130481-160010 GCA_004794575.1 Lanistes nyassanus
GGGGGCGTGAGGGGCGTGGGGGGCGTGGGGGGTACAACTGAATTATTGTTGTATACTTAAACAAACAAGAACAAATGAGGACAGAGCGCTATAAAATCGTCAAACGACAACCCCAACAAAGTACTGGCAGCGCTAGACACAACCGTATGCTGACGTATGCAATCAAGGGAGCCTATCGTACCCATACACGTAGCAAAGAGAGAGTCGAAAGTAAGGAACGTCCCTTTCTTTTAAACGACCCTAGTCTTCACACGGCTAGCCCCTGGTGTACCACGTGTGCATACAGCGAATCCCTAATTTATATCGTCAGCTCAGAAGACACAGACGTAGAGCGGTAACGTTCTAAAACAACCTCTTTGGCATCATAAATATATACTGCCTATTTGAACTGGCCAGGTTTTGGAATCACTCATTTATTCTGAACAATCAGAACTCTAGTTTTGCGACGTCGTCATTTCCAGTCATTCAGCAGATAGCGTGGTTCCTCTACCACCTAGAGTACGTTTCATAAAGAAATTGATTTTTCAAAGTGCGTCAATACTTTAATACACTTCAGAACCCTGTTACCACGACATGCCAGATTTAAGCGGAATGCTTTGATCCCTGTTTTCGTTTCACATGAGTGATGCGATGCAGAACATGAACTAAGAGGTAAGCTAGTGTTTATAATTCTATGTACACATTTCTCTTTGCGTATTGTACACTGGGACGGCGTTGATAAGGGCTGGCGAGCCCTAGTTCGGGCTACGGACCCTTTGATATCATGATTACGACGAATATAAAACATACATCTCGATCCCATTTACCCGCCTTTTCTTTCCTTCAGTCGCTCGCCGACACTCTTTCTTCAGACATCCTCTTACTCTCCCTCTCTCCTCTCTTCCACTCAATTACTCTGTCCCCTCAAGCATTTAGATAAATACATCATATATGTCTATTATATATATATATATATCTTTATATACATTTTACTGGACGGATGCGATAAGGCAACCAAGGTAGCAGTGTTGTACTGCTGGTCAAATAAAAACGTGAATGATTTGCTAATACTAGCAATGCTCGCTTATAATCACAATGTGGAACATATACATAATGTAAACAAATGATATGTGCGTTGCAAAGCAGTTAACGGCCCGTTTTATGCTTTTCTTGTAACGCGTTTTGTGCAGTTAGACTTGTGGACTCGATATACTGGCCCTAAAAAATATACTCATCAGTAGCAAGCAAATTTGTTGTCCATGTTTTGTCAGTTTTTTTCCCACTTCGCTGTGAAGTCGGATTAAAAGGATTCATCATTCCAAGAGTCATGACTCTGATATATTGAAAATATTAAATTCTTTCCCGTTCATGTCATAATTAGTTTTTTTGTGGTTGTTTTCGATGTTTTGTTTAGTATGACCGACCTTGGAAGCTATCAAATGGCATTGATTTTCAACCTGGGCTGGAACAAATATTCACAGGCATTCTAATGAGGAATGTTCTTTTAAATACAAGATTTCCTCACTAAGATCAGATCTATTGTCCAGCTAAAATATGAGGTACAGCATTCAAAGTGTTGGGCAACTAGCGATAATTACAAGCACTGGAGTGTCTGTACATTTGAGAAGTTGGCAGGCGGAAAAGTAATAATTTTTGGCACTTTTTGGATAAGATATATACTTAATTTGAATTTTTTGTGGTGGTGCCTGTTGGGGGTCTTTCAAACGGGTGGTCCGTAGAGCTCCCTCACTGTCATGGACTAAGCTTGTAAGGTCGGCTTTCGCCACAAGCAGGTCTGATGGTTCGGGAATGTTTGATCAGGAGGCGGGAGCATAGCGGAGATGAAAGAAACCGATGCGACTGTACGTAAAGTGATCAGCTGATCGAGGCAGTTTGTCTGGAACTTTTTCTTCCTGGTGGCCGCTTCTCTGCCCTGACGTCGCAGACTTTCTGGATGTGATGAAGTCTTCATTGCCTCACAGTCGGCGCTGTCGTCATCTTCTGAGTGTGACTGCAATATCGTCATCTGCTCGGCCATCGGTCAGTTATTTCTCCCTGATTTAGGGGTCGGATCGCCAGGCCTGCGCCTCAGACGTCAAGTCCCACGTGTCTGAAATACAATCAAATGATCTACATAATTCTACAGCGCAGATGGCGGAATAAGTTAAGGTTCTGAACAGAACAGCGAGAGCAATGCTGTGACCAGCCTACCAACACGTACGGCGTTAAATATTGCGCAGACGACGCTGTTTGCCTTCAATGATGTACCTGTCTACATAAGCATAAAATGTGCATTATGGTCCCATTAAAAGACTAAGGGTATAACAAAGATCTAGAGCTAGACAAACAACACATAAGTATGGCGGATAGAGCTAGACAAACAACACATAAGTATGGCGGATAGAGCTAGACAAACAACACATAAGTATGGCGGATAGAGCTAGACAAACAACACTTAAGTATGGTGGATAGAGCTTCACAAACAACATACAAGTATGGCGGCTAGAGCTTCACAAACCACACTTAAGTATGGTTGATGAGAGCTTCACAAACAACACATAAGCATGGCGGATAGCGCTTCACAAACAACACATAAATATGACAGAGCTAGACAAACAACACAAGTATGGCGAATAGAGCTAGACAAACAACACCCAAGTATAGCGGATAGAGCTTCACAAACCACACATAAGTATGGCGGATAGAGCTTCACAAACCACACATAAGTATGGCGGATAGAGCTTCACAAACCACACACACAAGTATGGCGGATAGAGGTAGACAAGCAACACATAAGTATGGCGGATTCACCACATATTCGAAAGGATCTACTGCCCGAAGATGCACGTTCACGCGAGTTGTACACTCTGCCTCTTTCCGTAAACGCACACTCTCGCGCTGCTTTTGATGTTATATCGTCAGGCTCCACGCAACACTGGTATACCCGCGGGACATTGCACACTTGCTTACAATGGACGAGTGTCTGCATGCATTCGCGGCTTGTCGTTACGGTACGAAGAACACCTATGGAGAGTAACGGGACTTTGAGACGAAAACTCACCCTTTCAGTTACGGGTACCGTATTGTCGAGGGCTACTGATTATATGGCTGTGGCGCATAAGGGAGAGGGAAGGTTGAAATGGAAAAGAGATCCGGTAAATGGAACAGGAGAATGAGGACGGAACTAATATCAGTGGGTGGCAATGACTTTTCCCATCCCTACGAATCCGCCCATTATTATTTTTTTAAATTATTATTTTGTTGTTTGATGTAAATCCTAACTGGGCTACTTTATATTTAGAGTAAATGTGCCATCTAGTACTAAAAAAATGTTATAGTGCTTACCTGTTTATTACGTTCGTTCTTCTAACCTGTAACTTTCTTCAATTTATTCTCTTAGTAGAGCCCCGTGTCCACAATGTAACACAGTTTCTTGTCTTGCATTGCCCCTATTTACCTTCCTGCCCCTGTCCAGTGTGCCTTTCTTTTACGTCGCAAGCATGTCCGCATGAAATTCAAGTTGTACGAAAACAATGGGTTACCTCAGTTTGAACTAACACAACGCCATATAAATATTCATGCGGTTCGTGTTCTCTATGCCTGTTGAGTCCCGGCTCAACTCATTTAAACTCCACAAGCCGAGAAAAAAAAATCGGTGCATTGTGGTTGTTTTATGAAGTCAGAACCGTTCGAATCAATCTCGCACACAGATCTCCTTGTATTTGAAGTCTCTCTCTCTCTCTCTCTCACTCACACACACACACACAATATTGCATAAAGGCCAACTCAGATTAACCGGCTGGATGGATGGAGGAAGGGAGCGGTAAATAGGTAGATCTAACTATGTGTAAGATGGCCTGTGCGCGTGGGTGCATGCGCTTGCAGTCTCCCGAAGTCTACGTCATTTCCATCGATGTATAGAAAGAACACAAGAACCTTTTTATATTTGTCCTTTTTCTCTCCCCTTTTTCTCTTGTCTGTACATATTCTTGTATCATAATATGTGCGGACGGCTTTGTTCATGTTTACATACAGGTCTGTCATCAGCAGTCAGCAGCTCTCAGCAAGCACCCGCAGAATTTCTAGAACATACAATTACCGCGTTCCCCCCCCCCACCTCTTGACCCATTTTCTCTTGTTTCTCTCATCTCGCAAATTCTCCCGTGCACCCATTTCGTGACATCATCGGCAGACACAGAACTACACCTGTCACGTTTCTCTTTAGTAACTTGCGCAAGGCCGTGACAGTTGACCGCAAAAGCGCGTTGCACCAATCGGCGAGCGGTCTCAGAAGGCATTCTTGACATGTTTCCCAGACGTGTCCTCGTAGTCATGGCGGGTTGTTAAAAGCCAGTCCCTGCCGCTACCTCGGAACCTAGGCTGACGACTGACATCGTTGTAGACTTTGTACTCAGTGACACGTGCTTGGTGACCCGAAAAATTGACTGATCGGCGAAGGTTGCGAAGAAAATAGAAAGGTACTTGAATACTTAATACACCGTTATCATGAGAGGAAAATGGTTATTCCGGGAAAGAGGGAGGGGGGAATTATGGAATAAAAGATGAAGCACACGTGTAAACGTCTTTTTTTTTAAAAATAGCTTCGAAGGCTGTAACATTCCAAGCAAACACGCAGGATTAAAAAAAACATGTTTTTATTTTTTTTCCTCTTCGAACGAAAAACGGCTTTTTGAAATGATTGAGAACAATCCACTTTCCAAATACGACCCGATTGAAGACAAAGGGACCCATTGTGAAGCCTGGGAAGAAACGGCCCGCAATCCTGGTGCTGGTCGGGGAAGTCAAGGGTTCCCACACTAGCGGTTTACCTGTGTTACCAAGATGCGTGCCTGGGTAGACTAAACTATGCTTGCAGACAACGGGCACTCCGTACCTGCCGCTCACCGGCTTCTTCTAAAGAGCCGACGGCCGACAGCAGAAACGTCAGGCGAAGACGGGAGCGGGGCAAGGCGCCCTTTGTACTACGCTAACTCGCCTGTCACTGGCTTTTGTGGCGAGCCGGACAAGCCTTCACTAACCCAGTGACAGGTTATGAGAATGTGGTATGTTTGCGAACAGCATCTGCTCGTGTGAAAGCTGTTTCGGTGGATTAAACCGTGAAGGTGTTTACACTAAGTTTACCCCCCACACACGCCGTGAAGGCTACGATATTCCAGCACATTCGCCCGCCCGATTGACACGTACTGTCAGTCATGGTGGGTGTATGACCGCTTCTTGGCTGGAAGATGGCATTCATCTGTTTCGAATACAGAAGCCTGCGTGTAAAATGGATGCCGGTTGTCTCTGACACCCTTAAGACCTTGCCTCGCTCACCCACAGCAATCGCGCTCCAAAGGAAAGAGTGCACATTGCTGCTTAATGTTTGATGCTTTTAATCGAGACTGTAGAACACCCTGCTTTATAACAGACCAAAATAAATAAACATTCTCAGTTTTCTTCTCGGTAATGCAGAGGGTTGTGTTAAAGGGACACAGAAAAAGATCTGGGAGTCAAAAATGTAGAGCACGCTCTGTGTAGCTTGACCTCCTTCAGTACCGTACCCGACCCCCCACCCCACATCAAAACCTCGCGATTTCTTTCTCCACAGTACCTGAACAAGGAGCAAACAGAAACAGAGGTATCAATTTCACATTCGGCTCCTCTTATGATCTCAAGTTCTATTTTTAGCCTGGATATTATGTTCCGCCACAAAGCGGACTTTCACCAAATGTAAGCTGGGATTTCTCTGTGTCGTCAGAGGGGACCCCCAAGCAGCGTGGTGATCAGCAATAGAGCAGACCGCGTGCAGGGTGAGAAACAAAAAGGACAGGGTATTGTAGGACGATAAACAGTATACAGCGACGGAGAAAGAACTGGGGTTTGGAAACATGGGCATGTCTCCTGTTCTTTGGTAAAGACGCACGAAAAATACACAGGACAAACTGGCATCACCGCCCCTTATGTCACCGGAAGTGCAGATACTAAACTTCAAGCCAGCATGGATCTTTTCACTTTTTTTAAAAAAAATGATCGTCAAGAGGTCAAGATATGAGTTTACTGTGAGAATGACAGATCGAAGAACAACACACCGCAAGTGGTGACAGAAAGCGATCAAAGGGAAAATAAATGTGAGAAGGAAAACCCGGCGTGTACGTGCGTGCCAGTTTTACAGCAGGAGCGTCCTGCAACCAGAACCTGTCTGGGCAGTTGAATTATTTGGGCATGTGCGGTTTTGCGTGGGTGAGCCCCGGGCAGGCTTGTATTGTCTTTTTTTCATGTCCTCTGCCATTCTTTTGACAGTCAGCGAAATCGACCGAACCTTTATGCTTTTAAGAAAGAACGAAAAAGGAAGGGAAAAAAGGAAAGGAATAAAGTGCAATAAAGAATTGTGCGTGTGCATGTGGGTGTGTATGTGCGTGCGCGTGCGTGTGTCTGTGACTGTATGTGTGTTTTAAATGGTTTTGACAGAGCTGCAGTGCTTCCACATCCCCCCCCCCGCAAAAAACCCCAAACAAACACACCCAAACCCAACTGTATTTGCACGAAGATAAATTAGCTTGTACCCATGATGTACGTGTTTCCTGTTTGCGTAAAAGCACATTCCGGGCTGAGTTCACTCCTAGTCCCCAGTGGTACCTGTGCTCAACTGTGGGCAGGTGTAGCGGTCCTTTGGGTATTGTGGCAAACTGGGGTAGAAATGATTGATTTTGACAGAAACGGGTTACAGCCTGCGAGTAAGCATATCTCTTGATCCTAATGACTTGTTGGCAAGGGAGGACGTCCCTAGGGTGGACGCAAGGTGAGTGTTGTACGAACTGGCTCTCCGACTGTTTGATATCTAAAGTCAAGTAACGTGCGTGCGTGTGTGCGTGTGTGCGTGCGTGCGTGCGTGCGTGCGTGCGTGTGGTTGGGTGGGTGGGTGGGAGGTCAACGAGGGGGCGCAGGGGACGATGCGGTGAGCTGGGTGGAAGCCTGATGGGACGGTTAGCCGGCTATTTGACATTAATAGTTGGCCGGTCACCGGGGACAAATCAATTTTTTCTCGAGCAAGTAGCGTTTCTGACAGCTTGCTCGAACGGCCATTATTAACAAGGTAAGCTGGTTCCAGCTCACCTTTGGGTTCAGTAGAAAATGTATGCTAACTTGTCGGACCGGGTAAAGCAAAAAAGTGAATAATCGTCGAGCCCTTTATGTAGGTGATTGTGTTGTAGACACATGCGCAACAGTCAAGTTAGCAAGCTGTGTAATACGTTTGTTACATTAGTGATCGTAGTGAACATTAGGCTGGTCGCAAGTAAATTAATGAGTAGAAGTGAATGGGTAAGGGACAGACGGACGCGGGATGTTAGAGAATAATCCTCCAGAACATTATGTCCGTCTTAACAAATAATCCTCCGGAATATTATGTCCGTCTTAACAAATAATCCTCCAGAACATTATGTCCATCTTAACAAATAATCCTCCAGAATATTATGTCCGTCTTAATAAATAATCCTCCAGAATATTATGTCCGTCTTAACAAATTATCATCCGGAATATTATGTCCGTCTTAACAGGAGATCGGTACTTAAAATATAAAGTTTCAAAGACCCCAGGAGTGTTTAAACTGTAGCAGGATTTTAAACAAGTATTCCTCGATTAAGTAGTCTTTTATTGCCACCCACTGAGGTACTTATAAGTAGCTTGTTGTTCTCGTGTCCATCTTCATTTATCTAGCTTTCTAATAATGTTTAAGTAGCTGCTATCCACCTACTGCTAGAAACTATGGGGATGCAACTAATTATTATTCCCTGCTTACAGTACTGGGTCGCCTGGACTTCCCTTGATTATATTGTGTTGACAGTAAAACTTGAGGTGTTTTAACAAATGAGAAAGAAAGAAAGAAAGAAAGAAAGAAAGAAAGAAAGAAAGAAAGAAAGAAAGAAAGAAAGAATTAGACAGTAGAGGGAAATAGAATAAAAGCGGGAGTGTGTGGGTGTGAAACGATCCACACAGGCATAGAGAACGTGCTGAAGAATGTCGTGTGAATTTTCCGATGAACATTGCGGTTTTAGTACATGCGACCTTGCACCCGAGCAGACAGGAAAGAAAGTAAAATACAGGCGAGCAATGTTTATTGTCGCAACGAGCAGCGTTCGATCAGTACAACAAAACCCGATCGTCTATAAGTTTCTGCAGACAGAGACAATCCAAAACCACTGGCTTATGTCTCCGAGAAAAAATCGCCGCTGCCTGAAACTGCGTCCAGTCTCACGACCGAGGAAACTCGCAAACACCAAGCTGAACACCGAGGCTTAATATTTGCTCGCGATATGCAGTACTTCGTGCTGGTGCAAACTGTTTTTTTTTTCTTGCCGTTATTAGTGCGGTATTCGTTAAAAGTTCTCGGCCTAGTTGGTCCACCTGATCAAAAGAAAACTTTATTAGCAAGTTGGCCCCACTGTTCAGGGGTGGGTGTACCCTCGGCAGTTGATGAACGGGTACGGTCGGTGTTTTGTTACCTAATTACAGCCTTGTTCAAGCGCGTTATGACACGACGCAACTGACTGTGTGCAGCTTCTCATCACCTGCGTAAACGTCTACAGCCCAGGGAATCGTCTCCTTTTGGATGGGCCGTCTCTCTTAACAGTTTTAATAGCAGTGAGTTGAAAATGTTTTCGTTAGAGTCGTTTACCTGGGAAAACCTGTATAGAATACTTAAGGACCACATGAAACACAGACCAGTTTGACTGAAAAGCCAGTGACATTCCCACAAAGTAAGAAACTGCTGTTACAATTTGATGTCAAAGAAGTTCTGCTAAACTCCTGATTTTACTTAGCAGAGTAGGTTTTCGTATTAAAAATGGTCATTCCCACGAGACGGTGCAAAATAAAAGCCTTAGATTCTCTAATGTTAGGTAAGTTGGTGTGGCTACAGTATGACCAAGCTGTGGTATGACAATCTTATTTCCCTTGTTTATAATCTGCATGTAAATTTTGTAAGTTGTGTAATTCCATAACCAAATTCCATAAACCCCGGCTTTCGATTGCGAATGAAGACCAGAGCATCACTGAAAACCTCGCTCTGCTGATTGTAAATGTCAAAGTAAAATTTAACTTCCTAAATGCTTTAATAGCATAAACTATCTACTTACACTATTGCATGTCTGGATAAAACATAGCGGGAGACGAAATCTATAGTTTGCCAGAAAAGCACCGCATAATTACAGTGCGACCACAGTGCCTCGAATAAAGATTTTCAATAAAGCTAGAAACAAACAACCCCGGAGGTTACAGAAAACCCAATGCACGGATAATATGACATTACTTCACATGCAAGAAAATAATTCAATAAAAAAATTAAAACGACATTAATTTACAACAAAGAACCTTTTCAAGTTATAAGATCCGAATATTCTGCTTATGGCCTGTTACAACCTGCTTCAGCCCAGCACGCACGCACATAAACAACTCTCAAGAGCCGAGAAATCAAGCAGTCTTATACAGAAAATCCAAACGAAGAATAAATACACTGGGACACAAACACACAGCGAGAAGCTACACGGAGGGTGAAGCAAGATAAATGGAAGATTAATCTTCCCCTTACTCCGCCCCCCATCCCAATCCTGCATTCGAGACGTGCATGGACCAGGTGCAGTCATATTTTACACCTGGCAGTCTAGGTTTGGGTATGGTTTGTCTGTATTTGCGGCTTAAATGAATTAAGTCATAACACTACGCTTTGTCGCGAACATGACAGAATTTTATTACAGTCTTCCTCAAGGCGCGGCTGTTACTGATTGGTGGAAAGGTGGGCCATGTTATGCAAATGAGCTAGGAAGAGAGGGCGAAGTTTCTGACTTTTTTTTCTATCTGCATCTTTAGACAGGGAATCGCGGTTATAAAAGCCAGAATACTTCTGTTTACAGAGAATCTTTGGCAGCGAGATGCGTCTAAGCTAACAGCACTGCTTACAATTATCTACAGAATATTACTCAATGTAAAGTTAAGCTCCTGTCGCTTTCCAGCGAATTTTACATGTCTCACTGTGTTAATTATTGGGTTTGTAAAACTCCAATCACACTTACGACTATAAGTCACTGAATTATTTTTTCAAAAGTGTGTTAATTTCGAAATATTTTTAGACTAGTTGCGTTTATCTGCGAGAATTTACATTTAGGCCCTCGTATGTCAGAAAGAAGAAAAAGCAAGCACAGATAAACATGAAAATCATCTCCAAGAATTGATATCGGCATGCAAAAAAAATAAAAAAAATGTGAAGAACGTACCTTTAAATTGATGATAGGCGTTCAAGAATAAAATAGGAAAAATACTGAGGTGGCTTTCTTTTTCATCGGTTGTTAAGGTGCTAGCGGGCGCTGGGGTCGATAAAACCAAGGAGACACACAGAGAAGGGCTGGGAGGCCTGCGAACATCTCCCCACCTCTCGTCGCCCCCCTCCGCAGGCCCGCCCGCCCACCCTAGCCTAGCTACCTCGCCACCCGTATGTCTCGGCACCGTACGTAGGTAGGTAAGTAACGGCGGCTGTTTATATACCCAGAAAAACGCGAGCGGTTTCTATCGAACAGGTACGAACATGATTGTTGTGCAGGTATCACGGCTTTGGAACCAAAGATTTCCGAGTGCAAGGTAGGTGTCGCCGGGAGGCGAACAGCTTGACGGACTCGCTCGGGGCTCACGCTGTATCGAAACGACCGTTGCTTGAGGAAAGAGGTTTTGTTGGCAGGTAGAGGGGCGGTGTAGGGCCCTTGCTGGCAACCTCCCTCACAGTCACGATAAGGCTGAAACGGACGGCGCCTGGGTATATTCACAAGAACAAAGCGAACAAACAAACAAACAAACAACAACCGCCTCCTCTCCCCATAGCTCCATCCCAAAAACTCAGAATGGCGCTCGAGCAGTAAAATCTGTGTGAACTGTACGCTTTTTTTGGGGGAGGGGGCTATGCAAGAGTGAGGTGTGTTAAAGGTAACGGTTGGAAAGCGCGTTACAAAAGCGCCGCGTGCTTGATTGAGTGTAACGGTATTTTGCACAGAAAGGGGGCACTGATGTGTTTGAACGTGTTTCGTTCATCGCTGCCGGTAGTGCCTCACTCGCTGACACTGCTCGTGTTATGTGAGCCATTTTACTTGGTAGGCAGGTAGGTAATTTTAGAGGGCCAGTGCTTCCACCTCGCGGTGATTCCACGCTATGGGGGAGGGGGATGGAGTCCTATTACTAATTAAGCAAGGCACTGAAGATGGCCAGTGCGAAGAGATAGATTAATGTTTGTGGGAAGGCAAAATAGGGTTTGCATAATCTTTAACTCCAGGAAATAATCCCTGACTACTCCTGGATTCGAACCAGCAAACTTTTTTTCATCTAGTCGGCATATCTACCCGTACAGCTATTAATGCCTATCATTCTAAGATGCCAGAAACCGTGAAATTTTGCAGAACCCAAAATATGCTGGAAGGTTTTGCTTCTTTGCCTAAACGCGTACCTAGGGGTAGGGACAGCTTGTCGGAACAGACGAAGTGAACGGAAAGAGCTAATATCTACTTCCCACCCCACCCCACCCCACCCCACCCCTACCTCAGCCATCACTCACAAGTTTAATTGGTCGGTGAAAGAGATAGTTACGACCCCCCCCCCCACTACAGCTACTCTAATTAAGTCAGATACCTGAGGTGCCAGGTCCACGTTTTCTGTCTACTGTTATGAAAGGTGGCAGTTTATCGGGACTATTAAGTGTCATGACTCTCCCGGAACAGAGATAAACCTTAATTTATTTTTCCTTTAAGTTTAGATTTGGTTCTGTAAAATGCGGCAGTAGTTTCAGATTTTATCGAAGAATAGCATTTGAGGATAGAATGTCTGATATAGGGATGAAAAAAATCCCTCAAATAACCAGCGTTTAATGAAAACCTGACACCACCGTTAGAGTGTCATTAGCCGCCCACCACGTGTTTCCTGGCCTGCTGTCGTGGACTTTGGCCATCATCGGGAAGGTAATATCTAATGGTGCAATAAACCTCTTAAGGTCTTGTACGTTTTATTGTAGGTCTAGAATGTGTTGTAAGTTTTCTTGTAGGTCTAGGTATCGGCAAGAACAATGTGGGAGAATACGCTCTTTGTGTTCCCAATGATGTGTCTTAAAGCCCAATAACGTCAAAGTACCAACAGCCCCCATGCCTGGCAGACACTGGGCCCTATGCCTGATGGCAGTGTGAAGACACAATTTGTCACTTACTGCCCGAGCTTGTCACGGCTGGAATAACATCGCCGTCAAGAGCCAGGGACCGCGATCATAACTGTCTGCTCCCAGTGGTGATTGCAGGCATCCTCCACTGTCAAGTCGTCTATTCAGCCGATAAAGACTCCTCCAAACAGAGCTGGCAATACACTAATTCCGCGTAGGCTACGCCTCCTGACGCAGTTGAAGACTACACATTATGTTTGCTGTCAGAAATGACATGTTCTGAATGTGTATTCAAAAAAAAAACTCTACTTCCACATAGAATTTTATTTGTCTCTCGGTTCAAAATAGAATTGCGTGGAAATTATCAGACAATGCAAACTCCTGACAGTGCGTCGGTGTCTAATTATGGACAACCTCGAGCGCTGTCAGACCACCCTGAGCTGTAACTGCAAAACAACCACAACCAAAAAAACCCCATCTACCTAATATATTGCCAAAACATACAATGGGACACAACGCGCATTTCAGTCAGTAGGACACAGAATTAAGGGTCTATCGTTGTCTAATAACGCATTTTATTACAGAGTTCCCATGGATTTTACAATAGGTCTACATTCCAGGCGAAAGTGGGTCAGTACTGATCGTGAATGCTAGTCTGGTTAAGAGAAAAGGGGTTATTAATATCATTGTATCTGACATCCGGAAGTGGTTTTGCACCGGGTTACAGGTACAGGTGAACAAAAGGCGTGCGAACAAAGCAAGCTCCCTGAACGCGCCCTTGTTTACGAGCGGGGTGGGACCCCGACGAACCAAGTGGCTTCTGCTTCTGTAAGGTTAGACCTGTGATGGGGATATCGGAATGTGACACGAAAACCTAGCAGCTCGGAACATGTTTTGTTAAAAAAAGGTACCGTTAATGCCACTGACTTTAACTGTTTATAGCACTCTTAAAGCCATAGCTGTAGAAACCTTTGATAGGTCTCTACCTACCTTACAAATGAAAGAACCGTTAGAACCAATAAAGTGATAAATCTTCTCACGACGAAAACTTTTTTTTTCTTATACGTTACCCAGAGTTGCTTCGCGCGCGCATGAAAACGCCCTACAGAACAAAAACTGAGTCCGTCTCCGGGCAGCAGCAGAAGACAGAGAGGGACTAGCTGGCAGCGACCAGCACAAGGTGATCGGCTGGCAGCGCGTTGCTAAGGTCCCAGTGGTAACTAGGTACCCTAGTGGCTTTTTTCTGACGTGTTCGAGCCAGCCCAAACAGCCCGCTCGCTGACTTCACCCTGCCGCAGTGCTGGCAGCATGGCGAGGGCTTGCTCGCTCGAAGACAATTACAGGCGTCGTCAAGGGTCATTGGGTCAGGGTCCTGTACGACAGGGGTCAGCGCTCCCCCCCCCCCCCCCCCCACTACCTCCTTCGGCGAGCTTGGTCCAAGTCAGACACGACGTGACTGCAGACGTTCGCCTCTGCACGATGTGTGGGAGGAGCCTGTGGAGAAGGTGGAAGGTCGGGATTGTGGTAGACGATGCGATCTGGGAGAACATATTCGTTTCACACATCTGTCAGCGCTGCTCCAAAAACTCCATTTTCTTTCTTGACCACCTCGCAGGATTCAACAAAGTCGAAAAACGACAGCTTTTAACTAATCCGGCAGGCGGCTGCAGTACGAACTTAATTTTTCGATCCAGAGACCCAGCTTCGCCCAGCCCCGACAACGTCATTTCAGGGACCGTAACGCGGTGAAGATCTGCCTGCTCGCTATATATATATATATTCCTCCAGAGATCCGAACCCATTGTATTGGTTCCTCGTGGGAGGGAGAGTCAGCAGACAGACGACAGCGGGCGAGACCGACAGAAAGAGCAGTGGGAAGTGGATGAGAGGGAGAGAGAGAGAGAGAGAGGAAGTGGAGAGACTCTAGGGAGCGACAGAGAGGTTGGGGAGGGAGATAGGGAATGAGTGCGCGAGCGAATGAGTGAATGAGTAAAGAAGGAAGGGACAGAGAAGACGAACGAATAGTAAGTATGAGAGAGAGAGGGGGTGGCGGTAGAGGAACATGACCAAAACTAATAACTAAAAAAAGAATAACAACTCAAACTGGAAAAATACAGCAAACTAGAGGACTGAAATATCAAAAGACAGTCTCGTGGCAAAGTAAGAGAAGGTGAGCGGAGGAGGGAGGAATAAAAAGTGGGCGTAGTATAAGCAGAGTTTACAAACTGCCCATCTTTTGGCTCTTGTAGTATTCAAACTACTTAAGTCAAATTTAATTTAAATTAATTTAATTTAGGAAATCGTAGTAGAAATGTTAACTAGTGAGAACAAAATCCAGAGAAGATCAGTGATTACAGATGATCATATTCACAGAAAATAATAACAGAGTGCAGATATTATTCCCGAGGTACTTGTTTAAAGTGCAGCTTGGGTTCAATAAATGTCGGATGACAGAATTAGCAAGCAGACTGGAGGCCTGACTATACCTTTGCCCTACCCGCAAAGCACCCCCGAACCTTGCTTGACACAAAGAGACTTATCAGTTCTGCAAGTCAAATGATCACGGGGGCCCATAGATTAAAAGCCCGAGTGCCGACAAGCGGGGCGGCTGGTCTGAAATTCAGCTGAAATATACACCCGTTTAAATTTAGTCCTTTCGCGTGTCGTGGGGCACTGAAGGAAATCAAGATGATTTCTAGAAAGCAAAACACAGAGAGACAAGAGTCTTAAAAGGTGCCATGGCGCGTGCTTATCAAAGCCGATTCGCGTCACTCCCGAAAGGTTTTTTTTTTCTAACGTGTCCACGGCGTGTTTGAATGCAGGCGGCAAGCGCCAATCGCTTTCTGTTGACGCATTTGCTTGTGTACATAGACTGGTAAAAGAATACTGTTAACCCCACTTTCCTTTTCTTTCTGTCTTTTTTTTTCTCTCTCTCTCTCTCGTTTCTCCGTCTTGAAGTTTAAGTTATTGATTTTAACTTCCTCAGAATTATACAGACACACCCGGGGTGGATATTGAGATGCGGCAAGGAAGTTCTGACCGGCCTTGCCTGGTGCTCATGGAGACAGATATCAACAGGAACTACAAAGAGCCCGGGATGGGTTGCACGAGCTGTCGTATCCTTTTTCCGTTAAAGTGTTCGTACCTTGAATGAGTTGAACGGGTCTTACACGAAAGTTTATGTGCAGCAGGGCAGTACAGAGGCTCATGTGTGGAAGTCAACCCCGCTCCATGCGTGTAGCCATTCTCCTTTCCAGATGCCAAACGCACAGCGGGGACAGGTTTATGGCTGATTTCGTGAAAGGAAGAGCAGAAATAAATGTTATGGAACCTGTCCTTAGCCTTATCATTTTGCCCTGTCGGACCCTGTCATTACTCTAAACCGTGTTGAGGGTTTGGGGTGTTTTTTTTTAAAAATTTGCCCTTTCCATGTTTACGATCAAAGCATAAAGAAGTTGTTGATACTTGCAGATTTAAACAGAACCTAAATAATTTAGTTCGTATGGCTGCATACTGCGAATACCAAATATATCAGACGTGGTGCCACTTTATTATATAGGACGCCGTTTTCTTGAAAATCGTTGGCTGTGTTAAAATGCATTCACGTTATTTCAAGTATTTTCTTTCCCAATGGCTGCGGCAGTTTCCTCGCCCGGTCAATCGACGCAAAATCTAACCGAAGTTGGCGTGTTTTCGCTTGTTGTCCTTCTTTCTTGACAGTATTCTAATGCTCTAGTCAACCAGCATACACCCGGGGTAGATTTTATCGAGGGTAGGCGGGTCGTCTGCGGCAAGTAGGCTCCTAGCGGATCCAGTCAAAGCGGACGACACCTTTTCAACGGAACCTCGGTCCTCGGGTCATTTACACCTGAAATGGGCCAGAACCAGATCGGGCGAGACGACTGCCGTATCAATTGGAGCGGGTCTCGAACAAAGGGGCGAGCTTGAATGGCTGGTGTTTACGTGGATTCCACCCGTCCCGCTTCTACTGAATAGCGCCGAGGCTCCGTGCTACACGTCAGCGCTTAAAGACTCGTGACATCGCATTTCGTCGCGACATCACAATGTCAGAACATTTCACCTGTCGTGCATCACGCCGTCATACCATGCATGTCGTGACGTTCCACCTGCTGTGACACATCGGCTGTCGCGATATCAGACCTCACACTATGATACCTCACTTGTGTGTCACCACAGCGTCACAGTATCACACGCCTGTGTCACAGAGGGGCTGGTGAAAGTGGATCATGGGACTATATTAAGCAGTAATATTATTCGACTATATAGAAAAAACTTTAAAGGGCTATTTAGAAATATCGGGGGAAGAATCACAGCAGCATATCTTTACAGAAATTACATCAGCTTGACAAGGCAAATGATCGACCTGACTCACTCAAGGGGACCTGGCACCTGCCTACAAGCAGATCCTGCAGAATACTACTGGACATCCAATGGGTATTATTTGTTGTACTTTAGCTGCGAGGTCAATAATTGGACTTTCGAAAGGTTGGCTAGTGTATTACATTGAGTCATGCACCTAAAGAGCAAGCCACACGTGGCAAAACTGGCAACTTTTTAAGTATATTGCCGGTCTGCGCAAGCATTATGCAAACTTTTCTCCAGTCCTTCCCAAGGATTGGGTAGTGATATATGTGGCGGAGCGGCCTTAGGGGGTGATGGCAATATTCGACCTTACCTTGGTCGTTGTTGCGTGTTCTCACCTGCCCTTCCAGGTGTAACAGCGGCCATAAGGCCCTTTTGTACCCATGCGTACTTCACATGCATCTTTGACGCGTGTGGACACGACCTACGAACGCCCGTGGTACCCAACCTTGGCTCTCGGAAAATTAACTGCATAGATTGAAGGCTGAGGTGGATCAATCAAAAGCAAGCCATCTGCTTCCACAATACGTCGCCCACCAGCTTCATAGATCTCCTGGCGCTGCACTTTGGGGTACTTTCATGTTTCGGGTACCAGACAAACCCCCTACCCTACACCGAGGAATGGTGTTTGATACTAACGTGCGCGGAACCCGTGGAGGCGAAATCCCCCCTCGTGCACCCGAGCAGAACAGTGCATCCATCTTCTTGATATGTCTGACGGAATGCCTGATGTCAAAACAGGCGAAAACTTCTGGCCACGTCCACCACGCGAACGGTGCAATCCAAACACGGCGAGGCCCTCCAATAAAAAAAATCAACCAGCCTCCACAGATTTATATTTGACACCACATTCTCCTCGACAGCCTGATTTCAGAGCTAACATCGTGGGGATTAGTTTAGTGTTTATTCACGGCTTTTCTATTAACCACAAATGTTAATGTAAAGATTATGTCGCTGCACACAACACTCTTGGTCTATTTGCTGTGAACGTGCCACAGCATTGTGTCGGAGTGTCGGTGAACACTTGCAAAGCTCTTTTTATATGCATTGAAATTCCTTCGATGTATTAACTAACAACGGATATTTGGTTGACGGAGGTGACGAAAGTCTCTGATTAGAATTCGAGCAGAATACAAGTCACTGTTATTTGTATTAGTCATACAGAATACACCGTTTCAGTTGCAGCGTCCACAGATTATGAGCTTTTCTGTGGTTGTTGTTTTCCACTGCAGTAAGAAATATTTGATAATTGGCGGTTAAATTGGGTTCTCAGGACTGAATGTAGGTGTCTCTGTGAGTGGATGAGTGGGTGAGTGGGTGAGTGGGTGAGTGGGTGAGTGAGTGAGCGAGACTGGGGAGAGAAAAGGACGGACAGGGCGGAACACGACTGGTACAGCACAGGGACAAACAATGGGACGGCAGCAGCTAGTGTTCCAGTGACACGTCCCTCTACGCTGTAAACAAGAAGTGAGTGAGTGCCAAAAGAGACAGAGACTGTGTGACAGGAAAGGTCCTGTTGTCAGGCGCCTTATAGTCCAAAGTCCATGACTCCCCGTCCGTCTATCGGTTCCTCCGAGGCCATGTGAGCGTTGCAGTCCTTTGATCGGTACTTTGATCTTCCACCATGGTGATCAAGGAGACAAGAATCAGGTTAGGTACTCGGGGTAGATGGTCTCAGGGACGGCTACTGTGATCTCTAGGGGGAAATTAGTTCGGTGTCGACAACAATGACTGTAGTGAAGCGGACGGATAGATGTGGGTGAGTTCTGCTCAGTGCGGTGCTGTAAAAGCACCCATCCCTGGTGGTTGTTGGGGACCGTGTCCAGCCGTGCTCTGACAGGCGACTGGTACAGGCACAGACTGGGGAGAGAAAGGGACGGACAGGGCGGAACACGACTGGTACAGCACAGGGACAAACAATGGGACGGCAGCAGCTAGTGTTCCAGTGACACGTCCCTCTACGCTGTAAACAAGCAGTGTTCAACTTAGAACACTTACTTTGTTACCAAAACAGAACGCACTTTACATTGATCTAGAACGTTTTAGATGTGTTCTGGTCTGTGTTCTCCAAAGTGTTCAAATGGCCGGAAAATGCATAAATGGTGTTCTGACAATGTTCCAAATGTGTGGCACCAGCAAGTGTTCAGTCGAGTAGAGGAATGTTGAGAACACTTACAACACATGTAACACACATCTTTAATACTATTTACACACGCAGCACATGTTTTGCACCCTTAACACTTTGTGAGCGTAATTAGTATTAAAATATTTAAAGTGTACTGTAATGACTGTATACAGCACTCCAGTCACACGTCTGTCTACCGTAACAAATAGAGTTGTCCATTTAGACATTTGTCTACCGTAGCGACTAGAGTATTCTGATTCCATGTCTCTCCCTACACCCAGTCTTGAGAAAGTCAGCAGGGATCGTCTCATTCTGTAGAACACGTATGGACCCCCCCCCCCCGACTTCCACCAGCTTGAGATTTCGTTAAATCTATAAAATAGAGGTAGGGGTGGGGTTATAGTGTGCAAGTATGTAAAGAAAACAGGTCCAGTAATGAAAGTAGACTGGGCAAGTTACTGAGCATTGTACATAACAGTGATCGGTTTATGATATGTGTAGCGTGAGTGTGAGTGCGTGCATACAAGGGTGGGTACGTGCCAGTGTGTGTGTGTGTGTGTGCGTTGGTGCGTGGATGGAGGTACGTGAGTTTACGTGCTGACAGTGGGTTTTATTCCACGTGGCTAAGAGTTTTCCATGTTATCGAAAAAGCAGGTATCAGTAATTCCAGCAGACAGTCAATGAGCGCCTTATGCCTGCGTTTCAAGACCTGCCAGAACTGCCAGCGGAAATAGTAAGAAAGCAGATAAAGCCAGCTGCGGTCGCTTACATCGTCAACAGTTTTTCAACAGAAGAGTTTGTCGTTCTCTACTAACAACAGGACGTTTAGCAAGGTGTCGCCCCCTGCTTACAGGGTCTAAAGAAAGGGGACACAATCGCACTTGCGACGAGGGGAGGAATTCGTGACTTTAGTGTCGCTCTTACCAAACCCGTAGCGTGACTTTAGTGTCGCTCTTACCAAACCCGTAGCGGGACTTTAGAGTCGCTCTTACCAAACCCGTAGCGGGACTTTAGAGTCGCTCTTACCAAACCCGTAGCGTGACTTTAGTGTCGTTCTTACCAAACCCGTAGCGTGACTTTAGAGTCGCTCTTACCAAACCCGTAGCGTGACTTTAGAGTCGCTCTTACCAAACCCGTAGCGTGACTTTAGAGTCGCTCTTACCAAACCCGTAGCGTAAAATTGCCAGTGACATGTTTCTGCCTGAGAACTGGGGCACTGCTTCTGAAAATGCTTTACAAAATTATCTAGATTGTCTAGCTGGTAGTTCCAGCGTCGTCTTCCTCCCCCCACCCCGTAGTGTTGGTTTACAGTACACAGCGGACGTGGCAATATGTTTTCGCATCAAACAATCTGTAACTAATATCCCGTGTCCGGTCAACTGCACCTTCGAGAAATACAATCAGAGGCTGGCGTCCCAGCGCTTATCGGGTTACACCCTACAGCAGATCCAAAGCATGTAGTCAGAAATAAATAGTAAAGAATAAAATGTTAGAAATAACTGTCTCGTGCTGTCGTCTAATTGTTAAGTAAAAGACTTGACAGACATATTGCTTTAAATGTTCTACTTACAGCGATGATATTTTATGTAACTGAGGTTCATGTCATGTTTGATGTTATATGTACGCGAAATGTGCCTTTACGCAAAGAATAAATCTGTGGGCATATTGCTTTAGTTGTTCTATATAGTTACTTTACTGATACTATTTTGTGTATTTCTTTTTTGTATAAACGCACATGTTTGGATACCACATATCTCTATTATTTATATTCCAAACATACACACGCACAGATACGCATAACACACACACAACCCTCACACACATACCCATAGGCATACGCATACACATACAAACACACACTCATACGCACATACACATACACATACACACACACTTAGACACTGACACACATGCACATACACGTACACATACACACACACATACACACACATACACATACACATACACATACACATACACATACACACGCGTAGACACTAACATGCACATGCACGCACACAGACACAGACACATACACATACACATACACATACACATACACATACACATACACATACACATACACATACACATACACATACACATACACATAGGGGCACTAGAGATGGGGACCGAAGGAGAGAGACAGGAAGATACCGGTTCCAGATTCCTAGCACTAAAGTGGAAAACACTTGATACATTCCTTCTCTGAATAAATGTTTTAGGAATGTACCAAACTTTAGAGCTTCGCGTTCTACCGGCAATGCACTGAACCCATCAATAGGATATTTAAATGAATGCAACGCATTTAAATGATCTATCTCAACTTGCGCCGACCCGCTGACAGCTTCGACACCAGCACTCACATAATTATCGCTATCTCCACCCGTTGAGCTCAATCGCCCTCGTTGCTCAGAGTAAAAAGGGGGATCAACTTTGACGTCACAGAACATTGTGCAACAGATCCTGGTCAGGTCTTTTCGCACAGAACGCGCAAATCACACAACAATCTGACTCCCCCCCCCCCACCAGCTTGGTGGCGCCGCCTGCTGGCTTGCGACATACATTCCAGCTGATGACGCGCACTTTGCTTTGTATCTGTCCAGCGTTCCACAAGAAGCGGTAGCCATGAAGTGGCCCAGTGGCCTCGCGTGTGCGTGTGGCATCGTACCTCGCGGACGTCCGTGAAAGGAATTCAATAGTCGAACGCGTCCCTTTGTAGACAACAACAACAACCGTTCTATCTCCGGCTTTGGGCAATAAAGTTCCCGTAACGTCGTGGTCCCGAGATTTGAGAAACGTAATCCTCCTGACTACCCTGTTGTGTGTGTTTGTGTGCGCGCGCGTACGTGCGCCTGTGCGTACGTGACCATTTGCAAACATGGTTGCCCGTGTCAGCTGTTTTGCCCGCCGCCTGAAACCCCCTTCTCAAAACCGACAAGTTCTATATAGGGATTACCTGGTCCAGGACACGCATGCAGACAAGCCGTAAAACCGAACACACAAGCTGTCTTGGAGAAAGTCAGCTTCAGAGTTGTTAGCGTGCAGCTTTTCAAAGATATGGTCACTGAAGCAAGCAGATTGTCGGATGGTAAATCTTCATACATCCTGTTCTGGTGACTGATGAGTCCCACACAACGGCGGATTGCTACACAATACACAATACACAAAAATGAATGTCCAAACGCACCCACAAACGGACTACTTTCTACTGGCATTACATTATGCAGAAAAGCGCAGAAGATATGAATTTACCAAGTGTTCTTTTTTTAAAAAAATTCAAACTCCTTTTTGTTTTGGTCTTTGTAAAACTCTCGAAGCCTAAGGGTGACAGAAGGACTTGTCTATAGATGGAGATCGAGGTCGATCGTTCCCTAAGAAAAGCGCCGCCGTTCGTCTGTTGAACACAAGGATTTTAAATAAAGCACACCTTTTATTTCAGGTTAGATCCTATTAAGGTTATGGTATGAATAATACTTTGCAGGCCTTTAATTTAGATAGATGGTAGGAACTTTTGTGCTGAGTAAGTCTGTGAAACTAGCAAGCAAGTACATTCTATTCAGCACGTCCCAGAAAAGCTTCCACTGATCCAAAAAGAAGTCGTGCAATGAACATAGCTTTCACTTGCCAACCTTCACTAAACATGTTTTTCAATCTGTTACAAACATAGCATTTGACCTTCAACGGGCATAACTTTTAGCCTAAAAGATAAAGTGCTTTCTGAACTTGAAAAGACAGAAAATCAAACACCTCACAAACCACGAGAATATGGAGGCATTAGACTTGACGAAAACCAATGTACACACTTTATTTGATCGGCTTACCCAAGACACCCCACGCCAACACACACACACACACAGAACGTGGTCCTTGACACATTTATGAGTGCAGTAAATAAAAATAAATGCTCGATGTCACGCAATACAATATACTTTCCATTCAAAGAAAATGTATAAATACATTTAGAAGATTATTTTACTGTTGTTAGTTGGTTTTACAACTTTTCATTATATAAGCGTCCTTGGCTTTTGCATACGAAAACGCCTAAGATGACACTGGCATCATTCTGAAAGTAGCGAGAACACCCAGCCTGCATGCCTGACAGAAGAGTTTAGAGTAATAGAGTCTTCCACGAAAGTACACCTAAACATATCACGGAGGTACGCCTACAGTGTACATCTCTGGCACGTTAAGTCCATTGAAGCAGCAGTGTGCAAATGGAAAAGAAAATTGCACCAAGGATCCGTAACGAAGGTTCTATTACCAAAAATGAAAAGGGGGCTTCAGACCGATGCCGCAGAAGGCCCCTCGAAAGCAGTCGCGGAGCTGAAAGCGCAGATGAAAGTCAGCGTATGACCTGTTTGTTTCTCTTTGATGTTTATTTCATGGACCGCTGGACGTGTATGGCGACAGCGAGAGCAGGGATTGACAAGTTCCAGCCCCGTCACCCTTTTTCCGCAACAAAGACTTTATGGTGGTCTGCAGGAAGGCGTGGAAAACGGGGCAAACAAAAAAATCAAGCGTGTGTATTGGGGGTGAGATGAGGTGGCTAAGGGAGAGAGAGAGAGAAAGAGGAGGAAACGGGGGAAATGGGAGAGATGGGGGAAATGGGGGGGGGGGGGAAGAGCGAGACGGGAGGGAGGGGAGTCGGAGAAATAAGTGCTGAAAAGCAAAGCAAAACTGAAATGAACATAGGATGGATCGATGATGGAAGCCTGAAAAAAAAGGAATAGCGGAATGCGGATTGTTTTGTTTGAAATTCTTTATGTAAAACATGTCTGAAGATGCTAGCTAACCAATCTTTTTGGGAAAGTTCGTCTTTCACGGCACAACACTGTGCGGCGCAGATTCCATACGACTTTCCAGGCTCTGGCGCTCTCTTGATGACGTCACTAACTGCAGACTAGTCGGCACCCGCTTGCAGATAGACCTATAGTAACGGACAACGAAAGGGATACTCACGCGGGTATAGATAGTTTCCCAGGTAAAGATCAAAGGGTGTCGTTTCTTAACATCAAAAGACAAATCACCAACTAGAATATAAAGATTTCTCAGCGATGCTGGCGTCTTGCGAAACTCTTACGAGGCGTGTAATTTTCGGGCTGATGTTAAACTGAGCACGCCGTCTGCGGCCCTGCGTGGATAGACAGATTAAAAAACAAAAACAGTTCAAGACAATAACTCCCCCAAAATGCCGCGCTTGAACTCTTTGTAACGGAGCTCTCTTTGAAATGTTCCGTTCACCTCCCCGCTGTACCTGTAAAGGTTGTTGGTTTATGGAGGAGGTTAGGCAATCATCCGGCGCTCTACTCGAAGCCCAGAGCATGAGTCACTGACGTTGACACGTGTGTCAGGTCAAGAGAAGGCGGTGCTTTAATCTTGGGGCGGTCCCCATAATACGTCTGTCGGCTACCCCCTTGCTCCTCTCTCTTCGCTGCAGCGACCCCTCGTGCTAGATTTAAGCTTGCCAGCCAGGGTGGGGCGGGGGAGTCAGGTCCACCGGGCAATACCTGCACGAGTTGCTTAATGACCCTAAAATGCAGGCAGCTGTAGGTGCAGGCACCTGTGGCTTTAAACATGTTTACTACAAATAAGCTCTTGTGACTAGCGCGTGCACTTTCTGAAGTTTTCTTTTCCATAATATGGGAAAAAGATAAAAGAGGCAATTTTTTAAACATGACAACAAAGAATTGCCTTAATTAATCGTTGTTTTTGTCTTTGCCCTCAGAGATTTTGGGGGAAAGGGAGGGTTAAATGAAAATGCGGGTGCAAGAGGGCAAGTGTGGTGTGCCAATATTTATTTGAGAATAATAATTACCGATTACATTTTGTTTAATGGGTAATTATTATTCTCAAATAAATATTGGAAGGTGATCTCTTGATATCTCACGTAGTGTTTACATCCACCCACTGCACATCCGGGATAGTTGAAAGTCGTCAGAAGTAATCTGCTGAACATTTATGCCTCATGAAATGCAAGTGAACCACTAAATATTAAAACAAAGAAGTAAAATTCAACGTAGGTCAAATTCAATCAAAATCAAAACCAACCAAACATTCGTTGCACGGACCTATAGCCTTGTGACTGCCTCATTTTTCCGAGGTTTATGAACAAGATAATTTGTGAAAGCGAAGAGGAATTAAGCATTTCATGTTTAGAAAATCGCTTCCTGTGTGCAAACGTTTTACATGTCTTTTGTTTGGTTTTTAAAAGCTCTTTTATTTAAGTGCTCTGCGTGTTTAACACCAACAGATTGCAGGACTAAGCAGCAAGTTATATAAGCTCAGTCCTGTCGTGTTTTTACATCGTACCACAGTTGTATTTCAGAAAAATAGCGTCTGTCATGGACAATATGCATAGTTAAGCTCACAGTCAGGCGCACAGCTCAAGGGCCGTCTTAATCTGTGGAATATCTGCCGCTATGACCCGTCGATGCTATGACGGTCACAGCATTTCCGGCCGTAGTTGCTATGAAGTTCACCTCGGACCCTGTGGTACTGGGCTCAAGGCGCTGACCCAAGTCACAGGCTGCTAGGTCATTGCTTCAATCCGCTTGGTTGACCCAGATAATTATGGAAGGGCAGATAGTCAAGGACGAGGACAGGGAGGGGGTCACAGTGAAAACGAAGGTGTGTTTCCATCAAACAACCGAAACATACATTCTTAAACATTCCTAATAACATTTATCAGGAAATATGTTCAGAGATCCATGAAATAACGTATCTATCCATGAGGGTTTCCTCGTGGAGTGTGCTTTAATTAATTCGAACCAGGCTGAAAAAAATCGAAGGGTTTCAATTTCGATACCAAGCAGCTGACACTGTCATTAACTTGATTTATAAATATAAATATATTAGTTTCAAAATAGACGTAAATTAAAATGGTTGAACGGGGAAAAGCAACACTTCAAACTGTTCTTCAAAGATAAATATTTTGGTGTGTCGTATTGTCAGTGCAGTGTACGGGTATTTCACTATTATTAACACACTAAAATATATACTATTTTTGTTTAATGTGGGCCAGCATATAACACGCTTCCTGCCCAGACGTACAGTAGGATTCCACGTCGTTTTCCATGCTTTTCTTCCTTCGTGAATGATAGTACTACAATCGCACCAGCTAAAGCAAGTTTCTAACTGATAACGCGATGCCATCTTGGTACGGACACAGCTCTAGATTACTATGACATGCGCAGTTAAGAAACGAAACACTTTGGAAAGACTTTGCGAAGCTATCGCATGCGAAGGTGTGACGACATAGCCATGTCTGTGGCAGTGTGTCACCGTGGCAGATTAAGACGGGCCGTCACAGTCAGGCGCACAGCTCACAGCCAGGCACACAGCTTACAGTCAGGCGCCAGGGAAGTTGTTTGTTTGGGTTTGGTTTTGGCAACCCCCACAAATGGTAAACGCACCTTTCTTAAATGCGAAATGGCACCTGCTTTGATTAATTTGTGTCAACATTAATGAATCCCTTATTTCATAACTAACTTTAGTTTCGTGTTTGACTGCTCTTGCTGCGCTGTGCTTGAGATATTTTGATGGTTTGGACGACCACATTAGAAGGGGGAGAAATGGTTGAAGTGATTATTTGCACTGTATCTTGCCCGCTGTCTGCAGGGGAACATAGACCACAGAGTGCCTAAGCAACCGTTGCACCAGCGAAGTCCGCCGTGCTTGGTTCTCAGGACTATCAAGACCTGGACGGGTCGCCGCGACGTCTAAGAAAGGGCAAAGTTCAATCGACTTGCGCGATAAGCTCTTTTGTCTGGGCACAGTCCTTGGTTGACTGGCTTACGCACTCGAAGATTATCGACAGGAAATGTCTTTTATTCGTTGGCATTGAATCCACACCGACTGTAATGCGCATTTTTGTCTCCGATGGTTTGCGACTGTTCAGCGAACTACAGAAGGTAGGGAGAAATATGAAACACTGCGCAACGTCCCACTGTTAGGTTTCATCTCTATTACCAGAAAGTTCAAACTATCTAGACCAAAGGTCGCGATATCGGCCACCATCCATAAAAGAGCAGCGAAGCTTTGGGTGTACGTTATATCCATGGAACACGATGCACTGACTGGGAGACGACTGAGAATGAAGGAGAGAAAGAAAGAAAATCATAGGAACGTTTTTTGGGTGGAGCTGAGTCTGCCTACACCAGAAGAGGGAAAGGTTAGCGGGCTGGGTGTCCGTTAGCCGCGATCACCGTGTGGGGGTTAACATGGCCGCTTTTACTGTTTCCACTGACACGACAAAGGAATGGGGATACTTGCACCCTTGGCCACTTGTAGTGTGACCCGGAGCTTTCGGCGTTTTGATCAATTTGATCAAAACGTGGTCAGTAATACTTCGTCGAGAAAGGTAGACTAGGTTCTTGAACGGCTCAGATCACTTAAGAAAAAAATCCAAACTTTTAACACGTATCAGTGATAGTGAAAACCTGAGAAATGGTATCATATCATGTTTCGAATTGGAAAGACAAACAAATGAGAGTGCTGTTTTTTTTCCCGAGACTGGTTTATGCTGACTGAAAGTCTGCCTTTTTTTTTCCTTCTGCCATTCGAGACACCTTTGTTACTGATCAAGAAGAGCTTTGGGATGAGTAATGAATTCCACAACCTACCTGAGGGAGAAAACACAACTTGTTATGACTGCTGTCTTAGATAAGTTGAAATGCGACTACAGCTGTGACTGTATCCACGCACGATTTGACGAAAATAATTTTTTTTTAAACTGTAGCAGTAGAAAAAGAACAGGTGGTGTCGCTAAGGATCCGCAAACGATATCAGTATAGATGTTATGAATAACAAGGAGACACGTGTGTGTGTGTGTGTAATCACGCCTTCTCTTAGCTTATCGCTGCAATTATCTTCATATTATTCTTCCCTGGAGACTGTACCTACTCCTTTTATAGGTAAGCCATGGCGATGCTGTAGTCTTTTTAAACTGTCTGCCGTGTTATTTTTGTAAATGTTTATGTAAACATGTTCAGTTCAGTTCCCGTGTGTCATGATCTTCATAAATTCCCAAGTAATCCCGTCTAATGGCTGTGACCTATGACCTTGCTAAGTTCCCAGGGATGTGCCCATGTGTGCACGACAAGGCTGGACATGTTTGTGTGAACATTAGTGTGATCATCACCTTAATTTAGTGTTCGCGAAGGATCGAATATATCAACTGGTTTCTTGTTTGCTTGAACATCGTTGCGAATGTGAGCTGCGCTCACAGTTGTCAGTGGCTGGGCGACTTAACCTTTTGTCTCAGCTGTTCTGTTGAAGAACGGGAAAGTTCTCAGTTTTATGAATGGACACGCGAAAGGTAATTTGACTCGTGCCATAAATTCGCGTAATCTGAACGGAGTAACGAACGATAACCATCAGGCAAGGAGTCGCGGAAAGGGGACGTAATTTACAGTACCTTCAAACGAAAGGCGCTGTATTTTCCTGTCCACCGTGGCAGTCCGGTCCTAAGCCAGGACCTCGGTGTGAAAAGCGCATTATTGCATGTCAGACAGCTTTCGAACGGTGTATGCAGGAGAGTAGAAAGTCAAAAGCTGTCGTGAGAAGGGGGAAAAAAATTTCAAAGAGAAAAATCTGACCTCTCGCGTTTCTCTTCTATTACTCATCAAGCATATCGTGTTATTGCTATCGGTATTCGCGCAATCATTTTCATGTTTGATGGCTTAGAAGCCCTTTCGTCGGGTCTGCACGCTCGTTAGTCAGAGTCCTCCCCCTTTTCCTTCCACCAGTTTCCCTTCCCTTTTCTCTCTTGAAATTTCTTCTTGGTAACCTTTATTTCTGTCGTTTCCCCGCAGATGGACGACCATCCACGCCCTATTATTGCACTGCACACACTGCACTATTTTTATTTTTCAATAATGTAGATCCTTAATTATTAATTAGAAATAACAGCGAGACTTGTGTTACCTCCAACGCATTCAATCACATGCGGAACAAAGTGCTGTTGTTCGTACAAGAAATGCTCAGAAGACATTTACTCTGATTCAAAACGCCGCATCGAAAGACGCTGAGAAACAAGGGGTTTGCAAACTTTCCTGCAGCAAGCACTTGACCTCTACGACCGGCACAGGACTAAACGATACTGGTGTCTCTGGGCCAGTGCAGGGCAGATCCTGAAAACATGAGAATCCTATCAGCCCTGAAGTGACTTTGGCGCCACCCTGGCAAACCCTTAAAGGGACGAGGACTCTCGATGTTGAAACTATGTGGTGGATCTCTTACTTCTCTTGGTTGCATGATCATGGACGACTGTAGGAGGACGACTGGCCGGTGGCGATTCCGCTAGATGGTCCCTGCATGTTTTTAGAACGCTATCGCTGATTGAAAGGTTTACCGGCGCAACACCGCACGGTGAACACGAACTGGCAAACCAGCACAATGTACAGGAGAAAGTAAACACGGCGTGGCGGGCGATTGGGCAATCGGCGGAGGGTGTGGTGGAAACGTGGGGGTGGAGGGGGGAACAGAAAGAGAGCGAGAGAGTGAGATGTGTTTGAAGTGTTTGTCGATGGGTACAAGATATACAGAAATACAGTATCTTTGTCTTCAGCTGTCTCGTTTGCTAGACTTCTGGTTCAGCAGATCTGTTTTTCTTGGAACATCGCACCCTGCTGCTGCTATCTCTTTCGTGTGCGTGCGTGCGTGCGTGTGCGTGTGTGTCCGTGCGCTGGTCTCTGGATATATTTGTGGTTGAAATCTGAATCTGAAATCTGAAGGACACAACAGCTGACCCAGTACATTTGGACGCACCTTGTTTCATTCTGCATCAGTCAACATCAGTGTCTGTGGAAATGAGTGGTGAGGCGCTACGGACCACCACAGGGGGGGGGGGGGGGGCCAG
>SMGT01007684.1:160047-181053 GCA_004794575.1 Lanistes nyassanus
GCCAGATACCAGACAATGTGCACAGATCAAACGCGTGCAGGTGACAAAGCAAAAAACTGAACGAGTGAAAAGAGCAACGCACGTGCACGTGTTACAGCCGCTGCCGTGGGATTGGTGGATATTTATGGACTGTAGAAAGAAAGTCACCATGCCCCCAAGACGATGACTGGGTAATGCTCATGACGGAAGGACGATTAAGTGGCTGCAGGAAATCGCTGGGTCCGAGAAGTTAGTCGTCATTCAGTCGTTGTGAATGCTGGCGTGTATCTGGCATCACGTAGCGTGTCCAGTTTGAACTGGTATTTGAGCAGTATATATATATATATAATGTAACCGCAAGTGCTATTACCCTTTTTTTTTGGTTGGGGGGGGGGGTGATTACTGTTAGGTAGTGCAAATGATAGTCTCAGTGGAAATAACTAACCCTGTCCCCCACTGTTCCAAAGACAGTACAGATGAAACAAGTGCATTATTGTGGTGTATCCAGTTACGTTTTCAAGTAGTTGTTGCAGCAAACTGACCAGACAGCGCAAAAGTTCTTTCGTGTCAAAACCCAGGCCATGAAGTTCATTTAAAAAAATCCCGAACCAAAATAAAATACCACAGGAGAGTGGACATGAGGCCCGTGCCTATCTATTCACCCACGCAGTTCTGAAAACGTTTCTGCAGAAGATGACACAGTAATCTCGCAGTTTAAATAACAGGGACACTTTATTTCCCTTCATGTCAAAAGCCAGGGTTTGACGTTCATAAAAAAAGAATAGAAAACAAACAAAACAAAAAGCAAAATAGAATACCACAGGAGAGGGGACATGACGTCTGTGGCTATCAATCCACACACGTATTTCTGAAAACACGTCGGCAGAAGATGACACTGTAATCTCGCAGTTTAAATAACAGGGACACTTTATTTTCAGCTTTTTCACCCTCGCTAATCCATAGGTAATTATTTGAACACAGTTGAGCGCTCTGCTGTAATCGCATGTCACACGACATTATTCACTTCTTTCCAATGTGCCATCACTCATACATCGCGTGAAAGTGATAACACGAGTGAAAGTGATAAGACTGTCAGGGTATTCACTCATTATGACGACTATAGAGACAGTTTTAACATATTCACTTATTATGGTGACTATAGTGACAAGTTTAATATATTCAATCAGTATGACGACTATATTTTACTCATTATGACGACAATAGTAACCACGATTTCAATGTTTTCACTCATTATGACGACTAAAGTAGCAAGCTTAATATATTCACTCATTATTCTGACTATAGAGACAACCGTTTTAATATATTCACTCATTATGACGACTATAGTAACAAAGATTTCAAAGTTTTTACTCATTATGATGACTACAGTAACAAGTTGAATACATTCACTCATTATGCCGATTATAGTGACAATAATTTTAATATACTCACTCATTATGCCGATTATAGTGACAACAATTTCAATTTATGCGCTCATTATGTTTACTACTGTGACAATGCTATCTGGAGAATATAGTGACGTCAGCGCATTACTGTGCAGATGGCAGATGGCTGTGTTGATAATACAGTAATTTGACCAACTGGCGCAAATTAAACACTCGGAAACATTAGCTGACTGGCTGGCTGGCTGGCTGGCTGGCTGTGGCAGAAGAGGCACCACTAGTCGACTTATGTCAAGGCGCAAGGGACTTTTGCTTCAAGCCGGATAAACAAGGTGACAAAAGCAAATGTTTTTCACCGTGATCCGCACTATAGGAAATTAGTAAATGGCAGAAGGGGGAGAAAGAAAGACAGAAAGAAAGAAAAAGAAGGTATACCTACATTTTTGACAGTTGACTGATAAATTCACACCCAGTGTGCAGGGCGACTGCTAATGAAAAATGCAATAGCACATAAAAAGTCTATCTATTTTGTTTGGTGTGGGCAAGTGTCTTGTTAGATACAGAGGTCAGTGCACAGTATCGAAATTGAGGAACCAGTGCGAACGTCTTATCTCCCTGGACAGGCACTCTGTGATAATAAATGTCACCTCTCACCAGCAGACAAGAAAGGTACCTTTTCTTTCAACTCTCAGGAGTCAAGCGCACGTTAAGAGGGACGAGAAAGGAGTGTGTGTATGTGTGTGTGTGTGTGTGGGGGGGAGCCTTGAAATGTTTTAATCAGAGAGACTAGTGCGGAATTTATCTCGGCACGAAATTTGAACGTAGAGGGGGAAAACCCCACGTTTAAAACCAAATAATTTAAAGGAAAGAGGTTTTAACAGAAAGACAGCCAGAAACAGAGAAAAGAATCAGAGAAAACGTATAAAAATACAATTCGCTCGGAAAAAGGTGTGGCCAGCGGGGAGTGGGAGAGAGCAGAGACACGTGAAATGCGTGCGGCAGTTGAAGCAGGCGGCTGCACAAAAAAAAAAAAAAGTTGGATGCGAGCTGCAGAACCCATATGCAGGCGGTCTGTATATGGCGCTTTTGTCGTTCAGGAAGAAATTCAGTAACGCCTCCATTGACAGCCGCTCTATGGCCGACAATGTTGTGACAGACGTGACTGGTCCTGTCCCAAGCCACGGAGAGCTAGTGGTGAACACCTAGCCATTATGGGCTGACGACGTTGCGCAGTGTGCAGTGCTATAGTTCTGATTCCGACTGGGTTGCATAGACTTTGTTGTTCCACTCAGCACGCACGGGTGCACGTACACAAGGGGATATGAGGGCCTTGCCACAACTTTTGTGAGCGGAGGAGTAGGTACAAACCCTCATGACGCACAGCCCAGTGTTATACCATCCACTGTGATTGCTGCACACTCCAAGTCAGGTATGACACGACAACGCAGGTGCGCCACGGGTGGCCAGTGGTATAAAGCTAAGGTAGACAGGCAGGCTGGCACACTAACAAGCAAGTAAACAAACACGACAACCGATAGGTTACTGAATTAGCCCCCACACACAGATTGTCTAATGATCTATAACTGAGATTCAGATAATTAACCGATTACAGAGAAGCAGTTATTTGTGGTTAGGCTGTCTTTCTGTGTGAGATACATTCGGCTAGAAACATGGGTTCCTCTGCGTGTGCGTGTCTGTGCACGCGCTCAGCACTTTAGGTAAATTTTCATACGCTAAAAGGTTTTCTCGCTTAATCTGAAAAGCTTTGGTTTGACCTATGTGGCCTCAGTATGTAAATGTATGTATACATATATAGGCCATTTTAATGTAGAAGACATAATTCAATTCCTAACAGTCGTTTTGAACAAATACAGAATACAGATGTCTGACCTGTATCTGGCACTATATGTGCTCATGCACTATCCCTTGTTTAGAAATCACATGATGCACATTGTCACGACGGGCCGTACCTTAACTTAATGGACTCGACTTCTCCAGAATTACTGAACAAACTTTTATGGTGATCTCGCAAATGTAGATTAACTGAGCAATCGTCGCCAAAACCTTTACTGCCTAAGGTCAATGATTTCTACACCAAAGGGTGACGACGCTATGAAATAATGTGAATAACTAGAGAAATCTACCGAGGGAAAAGATTCTCATACTCTGACACGTTCGCTCAGTCTCACACAGACAAAACACTTCTTGCTCAAGAGCCCCCACCCTCGTAAAACACACAACTGCAGCGAACTGTTATTCAACATATATTTCAAACACTAACTGACTCGACAACATCAAATATATCTACAGATTATTTACAGAGAATCACCGTGCTCGTGTCTAGGGTAAGACGTTGCCTGATTACGTCATACACAGCTCTGAAGCTGTACAACGACCCAACAATGAAGCTGTGACAACGCCACGACCAGCACTTCCCCCATCTCCTCTTGGCGTCCGCCCGGCCTCTAGCTTATGACGTCTCCTGTCTCCGGCAGGATAAACCACATATCTTATCAACCCGAGTCCCAGACTCTAAGATAGTTTATGGCAAGAGCAGTCCTTCACTTATCAGGCACATCCAGCAGTCACTTACTCGTCTGTTACGTAGACTTGTCGGCGAAATACTTCCAGTGTATTTAGCGTGAGAACTGAAGCTGCTCTTCCGGCGTCCTGGCTAAGATGGCGAGGGGCAGAGGTCCGTGGGTCTACACGTGTCCGCTTCTTTGGTCCTACCTATCTCTATACTTCCATCTATTTATCCTCTGTGTGTCCCCCTCCACTCACGCCTACCCCTGCTTAAGTACTATGCGCCCTCACGCCTTAAACTCGACTAAACTGGTCTAGAGCAGCTACCCAAGTAGCGTCCACCTACCAGGTGTCAAGAGAGGGAGGGGCGAACAGGCTAAACTAGGAGTGACAGGTGACAACCTAGGAGTGACATGTGACACACATAACACAGTGCACATCCACTCGTATCACCTTGTCACTAATATATCACCTTTCACTAATATATCACTTTATCACTCATATCACCATATCACTCGTATCACATGATCACTAAAATATCACCTTTTCACTAATATATCACCTTATCCCTCGTATCACCTGATCACTAATATATCCCCTTATCACTCGTATCACCTTATCACTAATATATCACCTTATCACTCGTATCACCTGATCACTAAAATATCACCTTATCACTCGTATCACCTTATCACGCGTATCACCTTATCATTCGTATCACTTTATCACAAATATATCACCTTATCACTTGTATCACGTGATCACTAATATATCACCTTATCCCTTGTATCACCCTATCACTAATATATCACCTTATCATTCGTATCACCTGATCACTAATATATCACCTTATCACTCGTATAACCTTATCACCTTATCACTAATATATCACCTTATCACTCGTATCACCTTATCACTAATATATCACTTTATCACTCGTATCAACTTTTCACTCGTATCATCGTATCACTAATATATCACCTTATCACTAATATGTCACCTTATCACTCGTATCACTAATATATCACCTGGTCACTCGTATCAAAGGGTTAAGTAGGAAGAAAAGCGTAGCAGCAGCGCCTAGTCAGTACGACGCCACAGACTTGTTAAACTCCACCCCAAACTCTGGCTGCAGACGTGTGTTTGGCAAATAGAAAGCGCGTCCGTCTTGTGTAAAATCCCAAACGTGCCTGTGTTTCTTCTACGTGTACGTGGGTAAAAACCACAACAAAAATACGAAAAGAAACCAGAAATAGTGAGACAAAGGAATTAAAGGGCAAGAACTGATCGGGTTTCACCCCGTGCCTGCATGAACCTTAATCAGCGTCTTTACTTCTGGCGAGACCTTCACTGACTCTCTAGTTTTCCACTCGTTTTTTTCCCTTTTCCCCGTTTACTTATTTATTTATTCCGTTTGCTTTCATCAATTTGTTACGTTTATTCGCTCACTTGCGTGTCTAGAAGGAAGAGAACAGAATGGATTCATGTAGCTCATGGACAAACACAAGGACTGCAAAAATGTAAGCATGAGCAGAATTCAGTCCGCGTATCAGGACACGTAGTCTCAATTCCCTTGACTAATTAATGCGCCTGCATTGCAGTGTCTGGGACACGCTTTCGACCAGCGCTTGTACCGCTGATCGCTTTCTTGAAGACAAAAGGCGTGTCCAAACGTGTCCAGTCTCTGATGGACACGCATGACTCGCGTGTCAGGATTGTATGTCAGTGCGTGGCCGCCTGGGATGTGTGCACACGACACGCGTGACGATAACGACAGCGTGTGTATTGGATCCCTCCTATTGTTCCTAGGATACGGATCTGACCTGCGAATCCTGATGCGGTTTCTCGCGAAGTCTGTAAATGAACGATAGACAACACAAGTCAATGATTAAAGAAGAACATTTTTTTTTCGTTTTGAGTGCCATTTGCTCCTTAATCTCTGATCGTACTTCACTAAGGTTTCTGAGAAGGGTTTTGGTGATAGGTTGATGCAGAAAGAACTAATATTTGTCCCTGTTCTCGGGTGGGGGGCAAGCCCTCATGAAGAAGGTTATTTCACGCTAAATTTTTTCTCATCGCTCTCACCTGTTAGCTCTCTCACCTGCGTGCCTCAAATTTCACAGTTCGGCACCAAACGGATGAGAGGGTTAGCCTGAGTGGGGGACGTTAATTTTTGGTGTGAAAGGTGTCACTTACTACGGGTACGACAAGAACCACCCGAACAGAACTTTGTGCATTATTAGAAAGTATCCACTAAGTAGGCTTGAAGAAAACCAGGGCTGGACAAGAATCATAATACCTAAGATATATGCAAATATATCTGGCCGCCATCTTATTGACAGCACCTCGATCGTGCCTGTCATGGAGAGGGTTCGTTCCTTGCGATGACACAGTGTGGCTGAAGCACAATTTGTGTCCGGAAAGTTACCATTCCGAAAAAAAAACCACTTTACTTTTATGTTTAGATATTGATGTATGTGATTGAAAAACAAACAGGATTCAGCTTCAAATGCTAACAACCACATCCACACAGAAAGTGGGGGCGGGGGAGGGGGAAGAGAGAGGGAGGAGACAGGAGACAGACGTTAGCCTCACACAGCTGGCAGAAAAGACCATTCTTGTTTTTCTCCCCTTTACATCCACTACCCCTTTTAAGTGACTAACCTGACCCCAAATTTCAGGTCAGTAAGTCATCTCTGCCCTCCCAAAGACTGTCACTTCTGGTCTGTAATCAATAGAGCGGAGACAATTTACGGCAGCTCAAGCACTGGTTTGACTGTACTCAGGCCGGCCCAGAGGAGGCAATTCTTGCAGGCCTGTAGTCGGTGTCCTGCTCCCCAACGCGAGGCAAGTGCCTGCACCTCTCTCACCGAGTCTTGCCAATGCGCCACTCGACGGTGTGGCGAGGGCTTGTAGCCGGCACCGCGAAGTATAAATGACATATTTAGTGAGGCAATAAGGCTCACGAACAAAAGAAATCAGCCTTGAAGTTCTTCTCCGCTTCCTCTTTCTTTGAGAGGTCGAACAAAGAGGACATTCCTTGGTAGACGTTAGCCAGAAGGACAGGCCGAAGGAACGTGACGTCACGTTGGCATTGGTTGCCTTGTAGTGAAAGGAAAGAACCCGACACAATAGACTGTCGTGCTGGTGTGTGTGACGGAGAACTCTGAGAACCCTTTTCGAGGTAACGGTTGTTGTGGGACTTTATGAAAAGTAGGACTATCTAGCTGTGGGCTTTAAGTAAAGCTAAGGTATTGTGTAGGGAGCATATTTATGCCGACACTGGGTGCTGTTGCAAATTGGGACAAGGTGTGGGTTGCACAACGAGTGTTCCTATGTCCTGTTCCTAATTTTGTCTTTCATCCTGTTTCTCAGAATGTACTTTCACTGGTTGCTAAAATGCTGTGCTTCAAATCACAAGTTCCTCAATCTTTCACGCGTGTTTTTTGCTGTTTCATGTAGTTGTCACTGGTTGTTCAGAGACATAGTTTAGAAGTGCAGGGAGGTACAGGTAGCAGACTACTAGATGGTTGGGTGACAGACACGATTTGTTAAAAAAGAAAAAGCTTACAAGAATGTAAGCGTATGCATCAGCTGTATGAATTCCCAACAGAATTTTTTTTCTCAGATACACAAAAAACAAATAATTACAGATCATCAGCTCTGTTGGTATTTTGCAATTTATTTCAATAGCTGCGTCCAAAATTCAACCACAAAGAAACCTGTAATAATGGCTGCACTGGTTTCTTCCCAATCGAACAGTGTTACCTATGAATGCAGCACGTTACCTGTTTCACCTTCACGCTGACAACTTCACGTCAGTTTGGGAGGGGGGAAGAAAAAGCAATCCAAAGTTCAAGAAGACACGTGCAGCGATCGTCTGCTCACGTGCCAATGACGCAGTGCAGCGCAAGCACGTTCAGACGAACACGAGGATATTTTATTGTTGCGTTTTGTGTGACTTCGAGATTAGGGACCGCTTCTTCCACACGAGTTCCGACCATTCGGGCGTCACGCACGGGCGTCACGTGCGGACCTTCAAGTATGGAGTGTTTGCTCAGGATTAAGGTTTCGCCTCAAGCAGTACCTTATCTTGTACTCTCTCCAAGTGCTCCACCTCTTCCGTCGGACCTTGGAGTCTTTCTCGTTTCTATGGCAGCGAATGGCGACTTGGTTACCGTGTATTGAGAAATATTGAAAGTGGGTTTGCACATTAACTTTAAAACCATGTTTTAGAATTAAAGTAGACAAGGATGTAAGCCTTTTACCTCTAGAATTGATATAAGAATATGTCCTTTCCGTCCGCTTTCATCGCAAAGGGGGGAAATATTAACCCATAGGAATGCCGGTAACTATTCAATTTAACTGGTATGCTCATTCCGGCAGTCCCATGGTGCAACGGTGAAGCGGTCGTCGCCAAACTAATGGAGATCTTGGGTGGAGGGGATGAGGTCCGCAATCAGCAAGAGGTGTGTCCTATGTATGTTATAATGGTTGACAAGGCTGGCTGTAGGCGTTGACATGGGCTTAGCTCCTGATTCGACTTGAAACACAATGAAAACAAATTGAATGTTTATTTATGTATGTGTCCACATGCACATCGTGCTGTTCAGTAAAACTAAAATCAACCGCTGCGCGAAAAAGGGGTGGGGTGGGGGTACGCTAAAGGGAAACAAACCCTGGGCCTGTATCTCATAGAAATGTCTAACTTTGACAATGCAGGGTTATACCTCATGCAGCTCGTGTTCAGTATACATTCAAAGATTCTTTGGGGTTTTTTAAAGTTATGATTTTTGTCCACCATGATTTAAAACGTTTCACCTAATTATTGATACCTCCTTCATTGTAAGCAGTCTGTGTAGATTTTGTCAAACAATAGTCTTAATTTTTTTAGCCAGGAAAACTGTTGTCCTAAGCCGAAGAATATTTTTTGTTTGTTTTAAAAAAATCGCAAAGTCTTTTCTTTCAGTTGTAGGCCGCTGGAAGAACAAGAAACAAAGAGACAGAAATACAGAAATAAAAGGGGGTTACATATAGGTATTTAAAAAAAGGGACAGAAGTAAGGATCAGAAGAAATAAAAATAAAGAATATTTTTATACATTTAAGCGACAGAAAAAAGGAAAAGAAAAAAGATACGTCTGCTTAACTGTCCACCCTCCTTTTGTCAAACCCATCAGTAAACGACATGGCATCAGGGTCTCCACAGCTTGGCAGCCATCACCAACTTAGAAAAGGAAAGCCTTGGGAACAGCAAGCTGAGTGCAACCAGGCTTCAATACCTTGCACTGGCGTGGGCTGGGCTTCGGATGGGCTGATATATACCTATACCTCACACTGTTTACATGCGGACGCATAGAACCAGCGCACACTCTCACACATTCTTTGAACCAACCCACACTTTCACACACATAGAACCAGTGCACGTTTGCGCTGAAAGAACACCCCACGTTATATGCACAGTCATAGAACCAGCCCACACGCTCATTGTAGGCCAGTCTGTTTTTCTGCATCTTATACTTTCCTCAATATATTTGTCTGTCTCTTGCATTACATTGTAGCTTTTTACCGCCTAAAAATGGACGTTTGCGCTGCAAGAACACCCCGCGTTTATGTCTGTGGAAATGGCAACAGACTACATGCAGTTTCTTCTTTGTGGAGACGCCTGTTGTCGATGAGTGAATTTGCAAAGATTCTGATTCCACCTGACATTTGTTCTTCACACCGTCCCCCGAACCTTTGGGCTAGTGCTGGCTGCTTCCTATTCGTCTTCGGGAAACTGTCGCTTAGGACACACTCTGCTCCTGCGGCACGACCTCGTCTGACGTCACGCTGTGCCCACAGGCAGTGTCCCGAGACACAGCCTTTAATTCTTGACGTCTGAGACGGGCGCCTGTGATCATCTAATCACGACGACTGCTACAGCTGACACATCGGGCGTGGGCCTGAGGGCTATGTTAGACCAAGAGGGCCCGCTTACTCGGCTGTACATGCATGTCGCGCAAACGAAAAATCGCTAAGCTATGCCCCGCTAAACCAAGAAAGTCCACTGTCAGCCCTGGGCCTGGCTCTGAAGAAAGGTAAGTTTAAAAAAAAACCTCTACAATCAAACAGCATCACAAAACAAACAAACAAACGTACGAGCACACACACATGCACGAACGGACGCACGTACGCACGCACACACACACACACACGCACACATACACACATACATACAGTAATCAGTTGAGCATAAGACTAACAATATTCGACCCACACAGGCATAGCATGTCACTTTTTGCCATTCCTGACCCGCATATAATGGCTTCACCCCGGGACAGAAAAACACATTAATTAGTCAAAGACGACCCGTATGGTGACGGTGAATTTGGCACTTGTCATAAAAAGAACGAGAAGAAAGTTTATTACTCAGTATGTTCTCTGTTTGCTGTAACGTGCCTGTGTGCTTTATGTTTGATCAACTGAATCCACGAGCGTGTGTGAGGAGGGCGCTCATGTCAGTGTGTATGGCCGCTTGCGTGCCTGTGTGTATGTGAGTGCGTGTGCGCGAGCTAAGAAAAGAGGAGGCAGATGGACTGAAGGAGTAATCAATTGGAGAAAAGTCTCTCTTTCTCTGCCGCACACCACACACCACACACACCACACACACACACACACACGCTCACAGGTGGGCGCGCACCCACCCACACACACACACACAGATCGCTGTCTGGGTTTGCAGTGCTGCCATCTAAATGCGCCTCACCCTGTGTGCAGCCACCTGTGACCAGACTGCGTGAAGTATGGTGCACCGTTGGAGTCATACTTAATAAGTCCGTTGAAACAATGGTTCACTGAGGCCCGTTCAAAATCAATCTGTGTAAAACTCGAATTTTGAGTCTCCTGCTGCCATGCATGCGAAGACTGAGAAAACAAGAAAACGGAAGATGGCCCCATAAAAATTGCTTAAAATGTTAAACATGCGATCTCTGCAAGCTAACAGTCAGTTTGAAAGCTTCGTTCCGATCCATATAAATTACCGCGAACTACATGTTCTTTTGTGAACCCCCTCCCCCTCCACCGTCTCGTTGGCTAATCCTGCTGAGAAGTCCTGCACAGAATGTAAAACGTGCTTGAAAGCGATTAACGTTACACCCACCTGTCATTTACTTTCAAGGGTGTGAAACTACTAAAGATCCGCCTTCTTGTAGACGGAACAGGCAGGTGTGCGCTAAGGATATCACTGACAGCTGACATAGAACTATACGGCGAATACGCTAAGGCTGTCACTGACAGCTGACATAGAACTATAAGGCGGAATACACTAAGGATATCACTGACAGCTGACATAGAACTATACGGAGAATACGCTAAGGGTGTCACTGACAGCTGACATAGAACTATAAGGCGGAATACACTAAGGATATCACTGACAGCTGACATAGAACTATACGGAGAATACGCTAAGGGTGTCACTGACAGCTGACATAGAACTATACGGCGAATACGCTAAGGCTGTCACTGACAGCTGACATAGAACTATAAGACGGAATGCGCTAAGGATGTCACTGACAGCTGACATAGAACTATAAGGCGGAATGCGCTGAGGATGTCACTGACAGCTGACATAGAACTATACGGTGAATACGCTAAGGCTGTCACTGACAGCTGACATAGAACTATAAGACGGAATGCGCTAAGGATGTCACTGACAGCTGACATAGAACTATACGGTGAATACGCTAAGGCTGTCACTGACAGTTGACATAGAACTATAAGACGGAATGCGCTAAGGATGTCACTGACAGCTGACATTGAACTACAAAGGGGAGTAAATAAGCAAAAGATGGGGAATCTCGCTATTAGCCATTTAAAAGGCATTAAATTTAATATGCCTGGCCAATTTTAAAACGGAAATTTTCCTTTCAAATGTTTGATAGAAATTTGTTTGTGTTTACGGTGGCTGCAGGATGAGATATTGAGGTTTCTTTGTCTCAAAGTGCACACGGCATATCGCACTTGGCTCACGCGCTGTCCAAACACCGTGTGCTGTCACGCAGAGATTCCCTCTAGACATCATCTTTAGCCATTGAGGCGCGTTTGCCCGAACCTTCAAGCGTAGCCGTCTTGTGCGGAACGTGCCGCCAGCCCCCACCCCGACGCTGTCCTCCACCCCTCTGAGGTCCTGCATTTGGGCCAGAGCGATGATCTCCTTTCATCCACACTTCGCTTGAGTGTGAGAGGGCTATAATGCAATAACTGAAAAAAAGTTCCTGCGCGCACTTACAAAAGTAAATGGGGGTGGTTGATGGAAAACCGAAATTTTCATGACAAACATTGTTGATGTAACCCTGACTAACAAGCCGTGCAGGTAAACAATGTCAAGGATCAGTGAGTTTCCACTTTTTTCTGTTTGTGGTGCACTGGTAAATCAACAAATGCGATCCTTAATGTTAACAGTGAAAAAACAGGAGATAGTATGTAAAACCAACAGGCGGTCAGACAGGCATCCAGTCCGACAGGCAGGCAGACAGACAGACAGACAGGCAGGCAGGCAGGGCCATCGGCGCATGCGATAATATGTGCCATGCTTTCTCATTCCCTGTAACCTTACCCTTCGCGAAGGGGGATTGTATTACGGGAATAAATGTAGGGTAAGATGGCAAAGACTAACATCATCCAGCTATGGCAGGCAAGGTCACATGCAGACCAGAAAGATAAATCAATAAGCAGAAGTTTAGACAGGATTAAATGGGGATTAGACAGCATTAGAGAGGGATACATTGACCTTACATGAAAGACCAATGTAATTTTATTACGGTTACATTAATTTCACACGAGAGTAGGGTACCTGTACTGCGAGTATATTAATCATGAGTAATGCAGTTTTATTACGGGTACATTAACATTACACGAAAGTAGTGTAGTTGTATGACGAACTGCGAATACATTAAATAAGTAATGCAATTTTATTACGGGTATATTACAAACGATAGTAGTGTAATTGTATTACGAAACTGAACAGGAGCATTCTAGCTGTTGGAGTGGGAGAACGCAAAGATGTCAACATCACAGTACCTGAGGGGGCTACTAACTGAGTTCACAATGTCTAATATAACTAGTAATGTCTAATTAGGGATATAGCTACGTTTAATTTAGGGATAGTTAGCTCTGTCTACTTAAGAGATAACTAACTACGTCTAATTTAAGGATAACTAGCTACCTCTAAGTTATGTCACCCACAGGATGCACATTCGACTATAATAAAATAATATGCACCCCTCTCCTGCCTATACTCATATTAGTGAAAACGAGATGTCAGTAATATATGTTATGCAAGGAGTTAGTATGATTATTATACAAACCACTATGACGAAAGGTAAACATTACAGCAGTGTGAGGTACTGGGACCACGATTTAGAATAAACACGGCGCTTGTTCTTTCTGATGCTTCTCCTACCGACACCCCGCACCCCCTCACACACACACACACACACACACAGATTTCCGACATTATTAATCTGAATTATCAACTTCTGTTTTATTAACTTCTTACTTTTCTTCCGTTAAAGAAAATTGTGTTTATCAGAAACAAATGTCAGTGTTTTCGTCTTTATAAATTTCTGCTCGACTGCCCTGCGCCAGACACACGCGGACCATTGGATCAGAGCATGATTGATTTATTCGACACCTTGCCACCGGAATCCCATCGGCTACCTGCTGACTGCACTCACAAGCACAGCTAGTTTTCTTTTCACACACACACATATATATATGGACAAAAACATATGGACAGCGCATGTTCACCTTCTCGGCATCCACCCAATGGAACTCACTTCCCCACAACATTCGCCACTCCCCATCACTACAGACTTTCAAACGTAACTTAAAAACTTTTCTTTTCCGCAAGTACAATTACTGACGTCCCGACTGCCTGTCTGCATTAACCTACAACTTCCTCTGTTATGATACTTTTCCACCCATCTGTGACTGAAGGACGATCTGTATCCCAAACTGTGTTTCGTTCATCTCTCCCTCTGTGTGTTTGTTGCGTTCATCTCTCCCTGTGTGAACAGACCGCCTCGGTGGTCTAGTGGTTAAGGCGTCTGCTTCCGAGGCGGGAGGTCGGGGTTCGCATCCCGGCAGAGTCATACCTAAGACTTAAAAATTGGCAATCTAGTAGCTGCCCTGCCAGACGCCTGGCACTACAGGGAACAGTACTAGGACTGGTTGGCCCGGTGTCAGTATAATGTGACTGGGTGGGACTGAGGCCCGTGTTGCGCCATCAGTCCCACGTGTGGCAGCACATAAACTTTGTCTAAGCAACACCGTCCTGATATGCACATAGTTTGCGGCTGGACGTTAAGCAACAAACCAAACCAAATCTCCCTGTGTGTGTGTGTGTGTGTGTGTTTCGTTGTTTTCACTGAATATGTGCCTCGTCCGCGCGAAGTGTGCATGAAATGTGTTCTCGCTGTTCTCGCGCGTTACAAATCCACATTTATTATTATTATTATTATTATTATATATATATATATTTCACAAAGATGCGAATACAGTTCAAAAAAACACCACAAATCCATATAAAGAGTGGTTTGACTTCATTTAGGTTCTGCTTACCGCGACCATGAAGTGCATACTAGCCAAGACTACACAAGACGCCAGGCTGGCTGTTGTAGAAGAAATCGTCCCCGCCCCCGGCCCCTTTTACCATCATTTCTAATGACTTTAAGAAGAAGGGAAGTGACATTCTTTGCAAAACAGTATAAACATATGGACTGGTACGCTATGCTACATTTACTGGTAGCCAGCATGGCGTCTGATGACGTCAACCTAAACCCCTCTATACGACTAGCCATGGATGTTCATTGTACATTTTTGAAACAAAACATCCTATAGTGCCTCAGTTATTCAGAGTGGGGAAGGAAAGGGCAGAAGAAATAGAGAGAGAGAGAGAGAGAATGGGGTGAAGGAAGACTGGGAGGGAAAGAGAGAGAGAGATCAGCTACAGTAAACATGCCTGTTATCGATTGCCTCAGTTGCTACAGTTTTACAGATCATACGCTATACCTAACTATTTAACAATAATTTGTAAGGCTGCCACAAGGCGTCCAACATATCAATTTCGTGCACGGCCAGTTTTCACAGACGCTGCACATAAGATCAAAATGCGTGGACTGAATGGGCGCAACGTGAACATTGGCGAATAATATTTAAGATGCGCATAAATCAAAATGCGCAAAGTTAGTGGCTCCAGGTGTGCAAGGGCAACGGTATGTGTGGTCAGAGACAGCGTGTCACAGCCTGTGTCGTGTCCAGTTTCAAAGAAGATGCGATCAGGCGTACAGCGATAGGCAGTGACTGTGCAGCGTGGCGGGCAGCTGTGCTGCACAGTCCAGGGGCAGTAACCCAGTGTGCCCCTGTGCGTGTTGAACGCGTGGGTTCTGTTACGGTTGCGGACATCGAAGGGAATTCGCCACACCCATCCCCGTCCCTAAATTTTGATCCCTTAAACTACAGCCAAACCGATGCCAGATGACAATCAATGTATCTTAACTCCATGACAGCAAATCGTCTTTTCGACTAAAAGGTGGCCCGGCTCGGAAAACAGCACTTCATAGTTCCTTTTTCGACGAAGTCACCGCAATACAAAGATATAGCATGATATTTAACACATTATTGAATAATCTTAACGCTCAATGTTAGCTAAACACCACAGAAAACGATTGAAAACACGCAATACCAAGTTCATCTACTCGCCAACGTTGCATCAGAAAACTCTGGGGGGAAATGCAGATTTCATAGACGAAATTGTGAAGGTTTCGTCGTGTGACCCCACCTGAGGTTTGTAGAGGCGTAGCAGCAGTGCGCTAGCTTTCAATGCTGGGAGGGGGGAGCGGAGGGAGACTGCATGTATTATTTCACGAAAGTGTCTTGACAATTGTGACGTGTACACTGCCACACACAATGTCTAAAGGGAATCCATGTCGGTACTCCTCCCCCTCCAAAAATGCTTTTGTTCCTTTCTGAACGTCTGAACATAGCGGGTTGTCTTGCACCAGGCAACCCCTCTCTTTGCTTTTCCCGCTGATCGAGTTAATCACTGCCCTAATAGCTTGCTGCACGTTATGCCGAGCTCACACCGTTCAGCTAAATCGAGTCAGAAGCTTCATTCACTGCCAATGGAGACATGTTCTGGGCCATAAAATCGCAGCGGGACTACACGGTAAAATGCATCTGCAAAGAATGTTTGACCCAGTTCCAAAGAAATTCGATCGCACTTTTGATGTAATGATGCGTCCAATTTTTTTTTCTTTCCACTTTGCTGGATAATCTGAGACCGGCATAAGAGAACTATTCCGTTCTACACGGTTACACCTCCTTCGTCCTTGAAACCTCCCCCCAACTGTGCTCGTTATGTGTTTTGCCGTGCCTTGCCGTGCCTGAAAACGTCCCACTTCAGAATCCATCCGGGACCTTTGTGATATATACATCGCATATACACTCCTTGTGTATGATTTATACATCACTTCTACACTAGTTTGTGCTGCAAACGTCACTTCTACGCCAGCTGTGTCTGATGCACACATCACGAAGACCACGGTCAGCCTAATCGGCCAGCCTGAGAGCGACTCATCACTGAACTAAGGAAGACCCTACTGTAACTGACCAAAGGACTCACTGTACGTGGATGTACAAGAATTTGGTCGCTGCTGAATGACACTTGCCATCAGCAAAGTGTTTCATTTGCACGTCACATTACCCATAACTGATTTTTTTTGTCACTGGCTGGGTTGCTTCAGTACCCCACAGACTTCAGTGTTGCCCGCCACCCCAAGCGGGTGACATCTGCCTGCACTGGGGCCAGGTGTAGATCTGTGTTAAAGGGCCCTGTTTTCTCATCTCAGCAGTTCCTGAATGTGGGTTGCATGATCTCTCTCTCTCTCTCTCCGCCCCCCCCACCCTCGTGCGCGTGCATGAGTGCATGTCCGTTTACACAGGGTAGTGTCCCCATAGCGACAGAACCGGAGCAGTCTGTGCTCCTGCGTTCCACCGTATACGTGTACCAGGTGTGTCCGGTGCGTGCACAGCCAAGCTCACCTGCCCGCTAATTGCTGACTGCGTCTGGATCTGTAGCGCGTCACCTGGGTAAGGAATCGGTGCCCCACGAAAAGGAATTAAGCTGCAAGGAAGTGTGGCACCCTCTTCGTTCTGCATGCCAGCGCACCACACCTGCTCTATGTGCAGCAGGCAGTATAGGAGGGAAATGGAGGGGCTGCATAACGACTCTCTGATCGGCTGCTTACAACAGCGCGAACTACACGCCCTGCTTGGGGCCACGACCAAGTATTAGAGTCGCGGTGAGCCGTGCATTGTGACACGGCGTTGGGGGGAAGGGGGCAGAGGATTAAGGGGGTGGGGGAGAGGATTAATAGTCTGAAAGTGGAAGACATTTAGAAGATTAAAGTAAATATAAAGACCTTTGCTGCTTCGCTGGAAAACTTTCATGCGAGCAAACATGCATGGGCTTGTGAGCGACTGAACTACAATACGCGTGCAAATTAAGCACGTGTAGGTTGGGATACAGTTCCTCGAACGCGTGCTCGAGACTCGCGGGGTTACGTAATTAACCGCGTGTCACGTAGTCATGGTTATGTCAACACGGCGCTGAGTCTACCTGCTGACACAAGCACCGCACAGCCAAAGGTGTGCAGGTAAACGACTGCTGCCCGGAAAGCGTCGAGCGACTAAGGGAATGTACAGCGCAAAGCCACGGGTGCGGGAGCTCGAGAACTGGAGTGGGGTGGTGGTGGTGGTGGGTGGGGGGTCACAGCTGAGAAGCGGGAGGGAGAGCCGTGTCGCTGGTCCCGTTAGTTAGCAGTGCCTCCTGTCGCTGGAACCCTCGCGGTCGAAGTCGAGTGGAGGGGAGGGGCCAGCGCTGCTTGTGATGACGGGGAGGGGTGAATGCACGCGAGCCGCACTCGCACTGGGTCGATGTCGACACGATTAGCCCACACACCCGCTCCATCCCCACCCGCCACCACCCCCACCCCTCTCCCAGCCAGTCCCAGCCCCTAAAGTCTGTTGACGTCCTCCGTCCATACCTGGCTGGCGTCAGGTGTTGTGCGAGGCCAGACTGGCCCGCTCCTTACAGCTATGTCGGGAATACGGAAGAGCGCCAAGGCTCGCACGGATTAACCGTTAGCCCGCCACATGCCTGCAGCGCGCATGCACGCACGCACGCACCAAGCAAACAAGCTTTGCAGGCGTTCCGCTCCCCACCCTCCCTCCACCCCCTTTGTTGTTGGTCCTGACGAGCTTGCAGTCCGTCAGCGAGGTGACGGCAATCGTCGGCGATGTGTGCGGCGTGGACAGAAGCTGTGTATCGTCGCCAGCTGACGACAGCGCCTTGCCTTTCGTCCTGATGTCGTCGCTGGCGTCATTATCATCGTAGACGGCGGTTGTGGAAGCTGTGGAATGACGACCCTGTACCTGCGGTGGCACTGACAGATGCCAGTGGACGAATTCCAGATGATGACTGCTTCCTCGGTGTCGACAGTAAGTTAACCCTTTGCTATCCATCATTCCCGTGCTAATAACGATCTCTGTCCACGTCGTGGTTGTGTGGCGATGTCACCTCTTGTGTTGCTAGTTGTGATGGTGATCTGCAGACAGGGTTGAGATCAGGATTTGAGCAACGCTAACAAGGAATTATGCTGGCGTCATCCGGTTGTCCCGGAAAGTTGTTGAGCTCTGCCTGCGATTATGTAAACTCAGCCTGAATATATGGGGGGTGGAGGGGGACAGAAGAAAAGGGCGATGACAACGACTATAATGTCGATGATTCTCTCACGGTGGTGACAACGATAGATAGTGACAACGATGGTCACAACGATAGTTAGGGACAACGTTAGTGACAACGTTAGTGACAACGATGGTGACAACGATAGTTAGTGACAACGATGGTGACAACGATGGTGACAACGATTGTGAAAACGATGGTGACAACGATAGTGCTGCCAGTATTCCCAGTCATGCTGACTGTGTTCACAAAAGCATGCCTACCGGAAGAAGACTGTTTCTATCCGCTCCGACATTCCAGCATCGCGCAGTCCGCCGAGCCGAGGATCCACCAGGACCGGCTGCAGGTCGCGGTGAGCACTCTTGCTGGAGAGTGCAGGGGCGAAAGGCGAGAACAGTCATCGCATTACACAACAGAACAGCTGAGAGAGTTCGCAAATCTTTCAAAACTGTTCACACGCTACGCGAGGTGCTATGTAAGTAAACAAGACCCATCTAGGTGTCTCGAGCTGCGTGCCTAGGATTCGCTGTTATCAGTAGCTTGCACACTGTATACTGCTCAATTCTAATTAAGTTCTCATGGTATACCGCTCAATTTCTAACGAAGTACTTGTATTAAAGGGTTATTCTTCAGCGCTTCAGATGCACGCGCCTCCAGAAGTCAGGAGTGCTATCTGTGGCGATGGATGTTGTAACTGGTAAGGGCTCTTTTTAAGGCAGCAGTGTTCGTGCTGTGTGGTGCTGTGTTAGTAGTATGACGTACACCACCAGGCATGCGAACCCACTTGTGTCACGTACCGTTGGCTACCGTGAGTCGTTTTGTTGGTCACTACGACACTGTCGTGCACGTGACGCGGACTGTCTGCGTGTGCAGCACGTTTAATCGGCCTCGGCGCTGCTCCACGGTCAGTGTGGATTTTGCGGGCCATCAGGCCTGTGGGTTTTCTGTCTGCAATTAGCATCCTGTGTGCACCATGTATGCATGAATGGTTGCTTGATAATGTCTGTTAGATCCGTTCTATATATGAACGGCTTTTTGATACAAGAAATTAGTTGGCCCTCCTATTCCCCTTTCAATTGTGCGCGTTAATGGTGTCTTTGTAGATGATGACAATGACGATGGCAACGAGACAATGATACACGCGTGTGTGTGTGCGTGTGTGTTTTCGCGCGCTCGCGGGTGTCCCTCCACCTGACGCACCTCCTCACACACCTTGTCATACCGTCACGTAGGCACACCCGATACCTCTACAATTTACGCACACCGCTGGGCAAAGAACCGTTAGAAATAATCAGGTGGGTATCGGGTGGCCCAGTCTATAAGGTCGCCGGCCCAGCCATGCGTACCAGCCAGTAGTAAAAAGGCGGCCGCTGGCTGGCGTTCTCACGCTTGTCCTATATACCCCGTCCTCACCTGAAGGGTCTAGCACGGTGTTAACATCAAATCACTGCCCGCTTGCAGGGTGTCAACCTTCCCGCGCTGTCTCTGGTGCAGAACGGCTCGCTGGTCGGGCAGGACAAAAAGCCCCATCTACAGTCTGCACAAGACAAGGGTCAGCTTTGTGTTACATGACCTTGTATCGAAAATATTGTGGGGCTGCAGATGTTAGTATCAATTGGCCGCGTTTTTACTTCGTTGTGCGTACCGCGGTGGTAATGCATGCTTGTCCCGATGCAGAGCGTCAGGGTTCAAATACTGTGTCCGGCACGTGTACTTTCTCTGGATAAGGCACCTGGTTACAAGGGTGGTCGTCGGGGGTCGGGGCAGGGGGAATTTTCAAGTACTTCGCTTACATCCCCTTCCTTTTACCCCAAGACCCTTTATCATCTTCCACCCCAACCCCGTCATAGCATAGCCTTCGTTTGTGATTTGAAAAATAACCAACTGAAAATCACGTATTATATAAGCTCTCCCGACATCGTGTAGACATCTGAAAAGAATATTTACTTTTGGCGTAAATGCACTTTTCTCCCCAGCGTCTTGGGTAGGGTGGACTCGTGTGAAATATTAGTCACGCAGGTGTCTCTGTATGGGGGTGGTGCTCTAGCTGTAAAGCGGTAAGGGTGTGGCTTGTTGTTCGGGAGTAACTACATATGCTGGCACTTTGCAAGGTGTGTATCGGTGTCTTCCCAAAGTAAAAACAGAATAAATAAAAAAAAACGTTTTCTGGGAACCAAGAAGTTCCGATTACAGAAGTTCAAACGGTTCGCGGAGTCGGTTTGAAAAGGTCACGTGCGCAAGGGAAGAAAAGATCCGCCCAGAACACGGTCGGAATCTTGCGTCATGAACAGTTTTAGCCGGGGTTAATCGGCGTC
>SMGT01007684.1:184085-213509 GCA_004794575.1 Lanistes nyassanus
TAATTACTTTCTGTCTTGAAGATACGAGTGCTGCAGACCAAGGCACTGGCATATAGGCAGTTTATTCAAGAGCTTGTGGTGGTGGTGGGGGGGGTGGTGGGGAGGGTGGGGCGGGCTTCTCCGTTCACTTCTTCTCCGTTCACTGCCCCACAACGTGCGCTTCCGCAGGGAGGAATTTCTTGTTTGTGTAAATGCACTTCTGGAGGGTTTCTGGACACGTCTATGGGCTGTGACCCCCAAGATGAGACGCGCATAGCACGACGTCGGGAAAACGCCGAACTTCGTGTGAACGCTTTTCACGCTGTCCTTTGCCCTCTGGTTGTCTTTTAATACGTTTGGCCATGTGGCTTCAAGTGGGGTCCATGGGGAAGGGAAGCTAGAGTTTTGTCGAGAGGCTGTAAAACTCAAAAAAAAAGGATGTGAAGCTAATAAACACAGGAGCTAGTCTTTCTTCGCCTATTTGGTCATGTCAGCATTACTGACATGGGACCTGCTCAGTGGCAAACAGTTGGGTGATCGCTTGACATGACATACCCAGGTGTCACGCCCTAAATGGCTCAGCCAGATCTGTATTTGTACAGGACTGCTTGCCAAGCCAACTATGCGGCATCAGCTTTATTCTCGGAAAGAGCGCAACCAATAGTAGAGGGGAGGGAGAGAGAGAAAGTATTTAAAAAATCATTGTAAACAGAAACTAGAGCACTGCATGAATACTCTGATTTTTCTAACCACGTCCTTTCAATCTGCAAGTTCTCAAGCCGAGCAGGCGGAAGAATCGTTGGTGCACGCATAAAAGCGTCTTCTCGTATCGCAAGCTCATGCGCATGCGTGCACACATGCTTGCGCAGTCTTTTCGTAAGCAAGGACGCACGCACACTCGTTTCGCACAAAGACGCTTTTGCCAGCACATAACTTACATATATATTGTCCCTTTATTTATCTTCCCTCCCCCCCCCCGAAAAAAGCACCGCCAGCGAAGATATTTTGGGAGTGCGAGACAGGTAGAGCAGACGTGTGATACTAGTAAAACTGGTCCCAAATCTTTTGACAGGGGCAACAGCAATTTTATGTGTGATTTGCAGGACGAATAACATGGAAGAGATATGCATCCCTAAGGACCAAGTCCCCGCCGACATACTGCACAGACTGAAGGCAATCGGACAGCGTGTCCAGCAGACACAAACTACGTCATCTGGCCAGGCACCAGTTCGTGGGCCGTCGACTAGTGTGACGTCAGAGAGAAACGCTAGCAGCTATGACGAGGTGGATGGGGGATATACGTCCGACAGGAGGACAGACATTGACTGTGGAGAAACACAAGTTATTTCGGGGAGTAAGGAGGTACCCGACAGAAGTCGACTGCTGGGAGGAGGTGACGTGGTGTCTGTGCTAACGAGAAATCCCGAGCAACGAATCGAGCAGTGCCCACAGTCTGGGGGTCAGTCGTCCCAGCAAGACGTTTGCCAAGAACTGCTTGTGCTACAGCACCAACAGCAACACCCACAACAGCAGCAACAACCCTTCCAGAACTTACAACAGCTGCATCAAGCGCAGCTGAACCTACGCGAGCCGCAGGGACCTTACGCTAAAAAGTTATCGCCTTTCAAGACCCATTTGATCAATGATGTTCAGAACGACAGCAGGGTAGACGTTTCCGGTCAAAGGTCGCGGTCGCCCAGCAAAGCAGACGTGGACCTCAAGGACATGCTGACGCAAAGACTACTCGGGAGAAGTCCGTTCATTTCGGGCAACGCCTCGGAGGCCTTTCAATGCGTGACGAGAGATCCCGCACTCCGCTGCGCCTCGCTCGGACAGGCTTCCACCAGAACTGACGACGACATAGTTCGGGTGTTTCCGTTGCCTTCCGGCGCTGCCTCGGGAGAAGTCGGACACCAACAGAGTCCCAAACTACTGACACCCCCGGAAACACCCGACTGCGAGGGAAAGAGGACGGGTAGAGACGTTTTCACTTTCGACGACCTGACATGCGCTGAGGAGCTCATGCGGCAGACATTGGAGGTAAGGGCGGGTGTACATGTTTTATGACAGACATTTGAGGTAAGGGCGGGTGTACACGTTTTATGACAGACATTTGAGGTAAGGGCGGGTGTTCATGTTTTATGACAGACATTTGAGGTAAGGGCGGGTGTACATGTTTTATGACAGACATTTGAGGTAAGGGCGGGTGTACATGTTTTATGATGGACATTTGAGGTAAGGGCGGGTGTACATGTTTTATGACAGACATTTGAGGTAAGGGCGGGTGTACATGTTTTATGACAGACATTTGAGGTAAGGGCGGGTGTGCATGTTTTATGACAGACATTTGAGGTAAGGGCGGGTGTACATGTTTCATGACAGACATTTGAGGTAAGGACGGGTGTACATGTTTCATGACAGACATTTGAGGTAAGGGCGGGTGTACATGTTTTATGACAGACATTTGAGGTAAGGGCGGGTGTACATGTTTTATGACGGACATTTGAGGTAAGGGCGGGTGTACATGTTTTATGACGGACATTTGAGGTAAGGGCGGGTGTTCATGTTTTATGACAGACAGTTGAGGTAAGGGCGGGTGTGCATGTTTCATGACAGACTTTTGAGGTAAGGGCGGGTGTACATGTTTTATGACAGACATTTGAGGTAAGGGCGGGTGTACATGTTTTATGACAGACATTTGAGGTAAGGGCGGGTGTACATGTTTTATGACAGACATTTGAGGTAAGGGCGGGTGTACATGTTCTACGAACAGACGTTTGAACTAAAGGGGGCGGGAGAGGGTGCACACGTTTTATCATTGAAGTTTAAAGTAAGGGTGGATGCGCACATTTTATGACCCCCGTAAAAGCTCCATAAAACACAGCTAAAAGAGTGAGTACATTTTGCTACTCGATCTTTTTTTGTTTGTTTTTGACACACTTTAAATAAAATAGATGGCTGTCCTTGTTCGACCTCGTGGAACACATTGTTCACAGGCCATCAACTGTTGTTACCCAGTCTGTACGACTGCACATACTTGGATTTCTGTAACAGCCACCTTACCCATCATGCACATCCACGACCCACTGAGTCATCTGTCCAGTTAACATTGGTTTAGTGTTTGAACTTTCCTGTGTCATACCTTCAGTTTATTTGTCTTGGTGCTTTTTACGTTGCCAGCGTCTTCCGTTTGTCTGTCCATCTGTGCGTCTGTTTGTCAGTCCGTTTTTCCATCTATCGGTTATCGTTCCTTGTATTCATGGTTTCTTCCTTAATTTGTTTATTCATCCCTTGCTTCCTTCCGTCACACCCACCCCCCTCAGCCTTCTCTTTCTTTCCTTCCTTTACCGTTCATCTGTGATGCCATGAAACTGTTTTTCTTATTTCAAATTTATTTGTAAGCATTGTAGGTATTCTTTTCCTCAGAGAATGCATCAGTTGAAGGACCGAACCCCAGTGAGACGCGACATCATGGGCTTATACCCCCAGCGTCACGTGGCCAGTCAGAGCATTCGTAGAGGGGTCTGCCAGGGGGCGCTGAACAAACCTCCTCTCTCCGCTCCCGCTGACCTTCACCTCTTACAAAGCAGCGACACGCCGGTCAGGAAGAAGCTAAAGCTGGAGGCACTCCCCTGTTCCAGCTGCCCCCAGGCCTCCCAGTGCTCGTCCTTCGAAGACTACCATCTGCAGCAGCGCCGCAACTCGCTGTCGCCGCAGCCCAAACGGAAGCTGACCTTCGAGCACGGAACCGGAAGCGCTCTGTTCCTGCACTCTCTTCCACATCAGCCGCGCAGTTATGACACGTCCGGGGCACCCTACCCTCCTTCAAGCCCTCGCCAGAGCGTCGCAGCGAGTGCTGGCAGCGAGGGAGACGTTGGCAGGGGCGACTTCTCCTTCTGTACCCACGCTCACGACGGTCAGCAGGTGCTGATGGGGGGCAGGACCAGCACACCAGGAAAACTGCTCGCGTCTTTCGCCTCCGAGTTGCCGTGCTTCCAGGACAGAGCAGGCCTGAACTCTGGCTCCCAGCTGCACGGAAGAGGCGTACTGAGCTATGGGGAGGAGGATGTGGACGGACCCCAGTCGCTGTACTTTCAGTCCCCCCACTATTCCTACGTGCCAGGAGATCGGACCGCCCCCAAGAGAAGGCGCGCGGGTGAGCGTTTTGACTTTCACTGGTACTTTTATTATAAGAATTTGTGGGACAACGGAATAAGTTCTTTTTGCTCTTTGAACTTTGCTCCCATCTTTGATCAGCCGGTGCACGTAAAAAAACGATGATAGGAAGAAAGCCAAGAGAGGCAAAGATCTGAAATCGCTTGCAAAAGCTAATAGGAGACAATAAACTTGGCATCTTCCTGTAGGTTCATTGCTAGCCTCCCACTTTCATGTTTCGTTCATGCCTCGGGGATCTCTCGTCATGCGGAAGTTATTCAGTTTCTGCTGTGTCAGAGCTCCCTACCCATAGAAGCCATTCTTCTCATATTTGCATTTTAATTTATCATTTGTCAGGTCTGCACTTTACAGCATACAGACGCTATTAAAGCCAAACCCAACATTAGTGAGCAGTAAAAGTCTGACTTAGCTTTAAATAAAGTTCAGCAGTAAACTTTTAATATACGTGATTGTATTACCAACATTGTCGAGTTCACTGACATTCTTAGCATTCTTAGCGGCCTTTTCTAAACACATAAAATAGTCATAACTATCAAAATTATGTCCACGTTTTCTCCCACTCGCAGAATTAGACGTCATGGAAGACGAACGGGACATAGCTTACTGCACATGCGCAGTGATGGAGCGACACTTCCTGCAAATGGCCGAGTGTGCGTATAAGTGCATTCACCGCCTCGACTCGTCGGCGGCCGATTTCGACAGATTTCGCACGGAACTCGCGCAGACCAACGAGATTCTGCGAGAAGCCATGGAACTGATGCAACGCATCAGGGAGATGTGCGAGCATCGCCCTAGGGCCAGGCGATGACGATTCGATGGTTTTGCACACTACCAGAAGCAAGCAACTGATGCGTGAGTTCAGTCCCACAAGCACAGTGTTGCTGGTTCCAGAAAGACGTGGTATATTGGATGTGCGATGTGTAACACATCATATGCCAAAGGCTTACACGTACATTTTTGTCTGTAAATACATCAAAATCATTTTCGTACTTAAAAACACTGGCGCGACAAAACAAGGGATAGGACCTAAAATGCTGTCTTCGCTGTTGTACTTTCCTGTGGGTGGGTGCTGTCAAGTTGTTTGGGAAAGTCGTGCATGACTTCAGCGGGGCTGGCGTCTAGATGGTTCGTCCCGGCAAAAGAGCGCCCATCAATGTATTTAATCAGTTCTCACGCTAAGATAGAAAGCCGTCAGCGTTTAATCATCCTTCAAAGAAATACAAGGACATATCAGGGTCTTAAACGACAAAAAATCAGTATGGCCGAGTTTGATGTGGTTGTACAAGTAGTTAATATCATCAGGTGCTGAAAGCTATTCCACCAGCACAGCTCATTTAAACTACCCCCCACCCACCCCAACTCACTTGTACCTCAAAATGTGGGTGCATGCGAACAGGAAGGCAACATATAGCTCGCTTAAATATGGAAACTTGAATCTCCGCAAGCTATATGGGTGTTGCCTATTTGTACCATTTGGGGTTGTTGTTGTTTTTTTTTGGGGGGGGGGTGTAGCTGTAAACGCAGTGAAAAGTATTTTGCTGGTCCATCCATGCAGTAAGAAGTGTTCTTTAAAAGTAAAAGCCATGAGGAATGATCGTTAACTGTCAAGGCAGTACACTTAGTAGTGCTCTGTGCGGGATACATCCACCCAGTCAGAAATTTTCTTTAATGCTGCAGCCAGTGGTACATCTGCCTTGACTATTTAGGCAACCCGATGAGTTCTTTAATAGAACAACAATGCATTAATAAGCATTCTTTAATCCCACAGCCAGTGATATGTACTTGGCCTGTATAGGGAGTATAGCCAGTGGTATGTACTTGGCCTGTATAGGGAGTGCAGCCAGTGGTATGTATTTGGCCTGTATAGGGAGTACAGCCAGTGATATGTACTTGGCCTGTATGGGGAGTGCAGCCAGTGGTATGTACTTGGCCAGTATAGGGAGTGAGACGCGTTCTTAAATGGTACAACCATGTCATAACGAATATTCTTTTAACGACAAATGTTCTTTAACTGTTCAGCCAGTAAGAAACGTTCTTTGTTGGTATAACCATTTAAGAAGTATTTTTAATGCTAAAAACACTGATAAACAGTCTTTGATTGTAAAGCCAGTGAGAAGCGTTTATCCACGCAGTAAGAGGTATCCGTTAATGCTACAGTTATAAATGCTCTGGACTGTACAGCCAGTAATAAATTGCACACTTAGCCTGTTTTGACTATCGGGAGATTTATACGGACAGATTAGGACCCTTTGGCAGGTTGCTGCTTTTTCTTCCCTACCCCAGCCGCAAGCACCACCCCTTGCCCCTCAAGGCTATACACGCAAAGGGGGTCGGGCATATCTCTCTAGCTATTTTGGTTGGAGACTTTATTATGTACTTTCTCTCTGCAGCGCAGTCGTGCATAGGTTACGAGACTGTGCTTCGAGTGCAGGGAGTGGGGAAGGTTTGGGAGGGGGCGAGATTCCTGTAGTGGGCCAAAAATGGCTATAAGGATCTTATTCTTACGCCCTGCTCACACTGACTGTCCGTGGACTGCAGAGCGCAACAATAACAGGAAAGAGACTGTTGTCACTGTGCTCTTAGGAGGGAGGCTGCTGTCTATAAATTATTGTTTCATTTCGATGTGTTGGCCAAAGTCTGTCTGCTGTGTTTTTGTACCAATCCAGACACTGCAGGGAACTTCCTCCTTGCGATGTAAAGCTATTAAAAATTACATAATTTATGAGTCACACATATTTATCGCTGTTATTTTCCAGGGCTTAAAATAGTAAGAGTTCCGTGTTGTAAAAAGAATATGCAACAGTGGAGTTTTTACTCGGGGCTTTGAAAGCGTCAGTATAGGCCTACTTGTGATGTGTGCTTAAGCCGTGAAACCTTTCAGCAACTCAGAACGTAGCACGAGATGGGCATGTCGGTCGCAGGACCTTTTGCTACCGAGATTTTTAATGTGCAGCGACTTGAATAAGTGATTACAATGTATTGAAACCACGCCTTGCGGAAAGTGACCTTTCTTGTAAAGACTATTGCTAGCACATGAAAGAAGCAGTAACCCGTCTGGGTGACTTGTGGCAGGGAAAAAGGCTCCGTAATTTTGTTCATTGTGCAGACATTTCATTGTTTTTCATACAGGCATGGGAAAATGAGTGGTGGGAAACATATAGCAGGAAGATGATCTCTGCAGAACAAGCAGCTCCGCCGTTGCCATTGCTGTGGGTTCACTGATACCTTCGGGGTAAGATGGAGATTTTGGAGGACTGGGGTAGGGGTCGGGGTAGAGCGACCTTTTCACTAGCTTGTGGGGGGCCAGTCTCCGTTTCAGTACCTCGTCGCAGGACGCTTGCACATGCACGTGCCATGGGAACGCGCTGGTCACTGCATCGCAGGTGTAAGCCTCTGGTCTCGCGATCTCCTGAAGTCCTGACTGATTTCTCGCCACCATAGTGACCCTTGACACCCGCGACAGTCCTCCAGCAGATCCGCGTGCGACTAGGAGACCGTCGTGCAAAACACGAGGACAGGCTCCCTGCACGGGGACAGTTTGCATACAATGGATGCTCTCCTGATACGACTCAACACAGTTTTCTTAAGTAGGGACGCGCCTACAAGGGAACGAGGGAGGGTGGCTGGGGTGGGTGCACACGCACAGCAGAAGAGAGTGACCTGAACTATTTGAATTGTCCTATTGTCTTTGGGTCTAGGTGTACCGACAACAATGGTGTTACAGGTGCTAACAGGTACGTAAGATAAAAGGTAGCCAAGGTAAGGCAGAACTAGCACCAAAGCATTTTAAGGTGGAAAACACAGAGGGGACGCGGTGACAGGACAGTTCACTGCCGTCTAGCAAAGTGACAAGTTAGCATAACAGCAGCGTGATAAGTGTGTGCACCACAAAGCAACAAGTTTGGACTGACCAAGGCTGTGGCCGTTTAAAACTCCCGCTCGCGAAATTTTTTCCAAAGTGATTTCTGCCCCAGCCCGGTAGCTTATGCGCAGCGTACCAAATGCTCTGCGCATGCGCATGCAAGTTGCTAACCATAACAGATAATTATAGGTCAAACCTTGACCTCTGCACAGCCTGACTTCTTATAGTTACAGCGAAGAGGCCATCGTGATTCATAGCCGAGTTGGTAAGGAAATCGGGTTTCACGGTTATATAGCAGGTTCGAAATCCGTTGTCTCCAGGTACTCCAGTTTCCTGAAATTTCTTCTTATTCAGCTCTTTTCGTCATCACCTTAGCTCCTGCCCTCGTTATGAGATAAACTTCATTGGCGACTTCACGTTACGCAACTAATAACCAATTTCGTCTGAGATTTCGAGATGCCGGGTATGATTTTACCCAGCCAAACATACCTTCGAGCACGTTTCGCTAATGTAACCCTCTTTTATTCTGTGGTGATATTGTGCTAATTTCTTGTTGATATTTAAAGATTTCTTATATAAGATGACCGTAGAGTTGTCTACCTTTTGCAGAAGTAGAGTAGTTACCTGGCTTGAAGTGGCTTGCTGTGATTAGATTGATAATGTAAACCTAACTGTGATGTTGATTTTGATTTACCATTCACACCTCATCCACTTGTTGTGTTGGTCTTTGTTGTGCATCTTGCTTCTTGTTCACGGTTATAGATTTACCACCGATATGCTCAGATCTACCGTTGTTTGTTGTGAGTGTTTAAGCGCCTGCCACACAGCTACAGATTGCTGACACTGAGCGTCTAATGACCTGTTACACAGAATGTACAATGATCTCTCCGTCCTTTGCTGGCGACACATGAACAAGTGTCCGTAACCTTTGCTCCAAGAAATCCTATTTATTTTTACTCTTCAAAAAAAAAATCCGGACGTGTTCGACTTTGAAAATGTTCAAGTGATCGATCATTTACCAGCTGTAGCGGTAGCAAGTAGTTTTATGTAGTGATAAATATGCAATAATTTATTGTCGAACTGTTCTGAAGATCGTTGTATTTTTTTTTAAACCACCTAGCACATAAGACTGCAATGCGTCAGCTGTGCACAAATGTGTACAGCTGAGCAATTTACTGCTATTTATGTCGTCGTGAGTTGGAGGAATGACACCTATGTCTGAAGATAAGTTGAAATATTTTAAAGCTGTGTGCATCAGCAATAACAGTAAAATTAGTATTTAAGATAGATTTGGGCGTACATACTCCCCAAAGTAAGGCTCACGCATGGATGCAAAGATATCCTGAAAAGTGGCGTCTAGCATGCTATTGCCACAAAGAAATAAATATATATCAAGAGGCAGGACCTCTTCAGCAAATAGCCAAATCTAAGAATAGACAAATCTATAAGTGCTCGAAATATGAAACGGGTTCAAAACAGTGTATTCAATATTTTTTCCTATAGGGACGATGTTGTTTTGTCAACATTCCGTTAAAGTGTTCATGTACCAGATGAAGTGTTCATGTACCAGTTGACGTGTTCATGTACCAGTTTATTGTATTATTGATGTGTTCCCACAATTAACATATCAATGTGCAGATGAATTTAACTGCCTGTTAAGATGGACCAAAAAAGTGTGATTAGACCTTTTGTAATCTAGCGGTTTTGAAATATTTAATAAAATTTATTGAAGAACAAATTTTACAATTTTCTTTAGTGTCCTTTATTATGCGTGCCATTTGGTTCTTGGATGTGTGCAGAATGTACATGCGTGGTAGGGTACGCGCGAGTAATCACGTGGTAGAGTACGCGCGAGTAATCACGGATGAGGAATGAACGATCCCCTTCACCGTCTTTTGTTGACTGACAGTTTTCTCTGGCTGACTCACACATTTTTCTGACTGACAGTCTTTTCTGGCTGACTGACACTTTTTCCTGACTGAATTTTCTCTGGCTGACATTTTTTTTCTTCTCTGGCTGGTTGACTCTTTTGGGCGTCTGACATTTATTTCTGAACCCATGACTGACTCTTTTGGCCGGCTGGCTTTATTTCTGAACCCGCGACTGGGCCTTTCCATGATGGACAGTTCTCACAGACTGACACTGTTTGCCGATTCACCTGTAATATTCCGGGGTGGGGATGTTTCAACAGCAGTGGTCCAACAACAGATCCAGTGAGACGAGCGATAACCTAGAATGGAGACAAAAAGGAGGGACGGGAGACATGGGCGACACAGAGAGAGGGAGAGAGAGAGAAAGGATGCGATGGTTTTAACGAATTTCTTTTGCTTCCTTACACTACCTGCGAGTTTATTTTCTAACTGGTCCTGTTCTCACCCGCTCTCCTGTCCTCCTTCCACACACCCTGTCTCCCCGTTTCTCGCCTCCATATCCGCCCGCTACTCACTTCAGTTTTACAATAGCGCATCATCATCCTATTTTCTGAAAATGTCAGGTTAACAACGCCTGCTTATCTGGTCCTGATATGTCCGATAACCTATTCTTCACCAGCGATATGGACTCCCTTGTTTATCTTTTCTGGGTACAATGTTCGTTTCCATGCCGCACGATCACCCTTGTTTTGACTGCTGCAAATATTGTGTAGAATATCCTACAACCACTTTGTCATTCGACGCGCTGATTGGCGGAGGGTCTGGGAGACGTAAGTGCGTCTGCGTTTGTGTTTTTGTTGCAGTCGCTCATAGCTTGAGATATTTATGAACTGCTTAGAGATGTCACTGGATCAGAAAGGTTCATATATCAGCAAGCTAAGGACTTTTTTTAATGACAAGAAGAGTTCGCCAACTGGGTGAATAAAAACTGCGTGTATGCTACTTCTGTTTGCTTTGAAAGGGAGAACGTCGAAGTTCTGACTGTACTGCTCAGAATAGGTTAAGAGTCGACCAGCGGGGTACACATGCACTGTGGAGATATTCGCGTCCTCACTTCTTTTTTTTTGGGGGGGAGGGGGGTCACATAGGTAACATAAAGTTTAGTCGGAAGTCATTTGCGTATGGGTTTTGTAAACAATACTCCCCTGCTTTCGTATAGTTGTCGAACAACACTACCCAAACTTCCGCAAACACCAGCCAGGCTAAATCATCGACGGACCTGGAGAGTATTTTGCTTCAAACAGTGGGATACAAATTGAAAAATCTCTGCAAATAAATCAACACGCAGATCAGCTGTGTGTGTGTGCGTGTGTTGGCCGGCGTGAACAAGTTTTCAGATACTAAACCAGCTCCATCCTCCCTCAGCAAAACCAACAAACTGAGAACCACGATTTGACAGGAACACAGAGAGAAATGACAATGCGCTCTCACACGTGCACACCCGCGCTCGCACACGCGCACACATAATCCCACACGCGTACCTCACCCTTGCACAAAACGGGCCGTCAGCAAAAGGGGGAGGGGGGTATATGTGTTAGGGTATGATCGATGCACATCCTTGCCATGGTGCTTGAAAAAACTCACAAGCCTGACCTGCACAAAAGGCATACAGAGTCGATGTCAGTAAACAAGATCCCTTCCTCGGCTCATGTTACCGAGTCGTGTTTATTATCTGGCTTGTCATGTACCTCTTGTCTGGCCCTGTAAATTCCACTGCTGGTGACATGGTATGCTGCAGACTTCCGTAGGACTTGCCTCGAGCAGACTTCTACACGACTTGTGACTATGAGACTTCCACAACACTGGCGAGCATGTACTTTCTTATGAGTTCTAAAGAATTCAGTGTGACTTGTGAAGAGAGAGTTTGTTAGATTGTGTGTCGATCATGAACTCCCATACTGGAAATATGAGACATTTAAAATATCCACTGCGCCATGAGGCCCACGCGCATCTTTACACAAAGTTTTATATGTGTTGCTTTACAGTTTAGATTTCAGTCAGATATTTGTACGAAGGTCTATGCAAAAAAAAATCTTTCAAACATGCTGGTCTACACTCGCGCAATCTGATATGGCGTGTATAGATGCATGCCAAAAGTCATTCGCTCACAAAGATACAAACGCACGCTTTCGCACTTGTCCAGAGACTCAGGCCTTCGCTAATGCGCACAGTATTCCTGACCACAAAAAAGTTCAAACTGTCTGTAGCTGATACAGCATAGCGATTGACTAGCGATTACTTCCGAATGTCGGCTCTTACAAAGCCACTAGCGCCATTGAAATCCATTCGTTCCACAACAGTAAAGTAAGATTGGAGTTACGACATTTTCCAGGGGAGTATTCCACAACGAACTCTGCCCTGATTCTCGTAATACAGGTGTCGCTGGTTGCCCATAATTACCCGGCCATTTTTAAGGCGATTTGACGATAGCGTGAGCCCCTTATCTCAGGTCCGGCCAAATAAGAAAGCTTTTTCGATTGATTGCAGCGCATTATTCTTACGCGAATTGTCGGCTGCCATGCGCCTTATCGCCAGTAAGAATGTAAATTATGTTTAGATTCCCCCCTCCCCCACTTCCAATCGCTTCTGTGTCCTGCTTCCATTCTCGGTAAGTGTAATAACGGTTGCGTCTAATGTAGGGCAGGAAGGCGCCACTTTGCCTGGAACTCTCCTTATGGACGCGTTTGAATGTGTGTTCAGGATTTAGTTTACGTATGTACAGGTCTGTCAGTACGAGCGGCGACACGCGAGTGAGCGAATGTGTGCGAAATGGAAATATAGGTAGGAAACGAAAAGTGTAAACAACTAAGCAACCAAGCAAACGAGTGAGCGAGCGAGCGAGCGAGCGAGCGGGTGGAGTGGAGTGGAGCAATCAGTTGGGAGGAGCGAGCGAGGGAGGGAGTGAATACTGCGGACAATATTAAAGTCATGACCTTCAAATGCGTATTAATATATTTAAATCAGAGTACAAAATCGCGCTAAGAAAATAGTTTTTCGAAATAAGAAGTCTTCCCGATTAAAGGAAACAAATTGTACTCGCGAGATCGCACTCAAAAACGCCGGGCTACCGTGAAGTATTTTCTGATGTAAGAGATGACGTAAGATTCCAAGTTACTCAGGGGAGCGCACTTCAACGCAGAGCGACCACACCCTGATTCTGTCCACAACCTGAGGGAAAGTAAATACACTCCATTTCATTACTAAAGGCCAACAAAAATCGCTTGTGAAATATTCAACAGCTAAGGCGTAACAAAAAAAAAAATAAATCCCCGCAAGGTAAACGACTGCAAGGCACAGGGCTTCATTTGAAATGAATATTCTTTTACAAACACGATGACCAACAAAGTCGCTGTATCTTCCGTCTTCTAAAGTGGAAAAAACCCCAGCTGGATAAAAGAGGAAAAGAAAGGAGAGAGACACGGGTTTAAAAACTACGGTATGTTTGGTCGAAATATAAATGGTTTTAAGTGCAGGGAGGGCTTACTCACTGCGATGTAATCGAATGCGTGTAGAGGCAAAGGACTAGACGCACGTACTGTTTCTCTTCTCCTACATTAAATCAGCTTGTGTGGAGGGTCGAAGATCTTGCGGTGCAGTCTCGCCGAAGAGAAGTTGTGTACGTGTGTGCGGTCGCGCGCTAGTGTGCGTGCGGTTGCGCGCTAGTGTGTTCGCGTTGTCTTGGTCGAAATTAAATGACTGGGCTTATAAATTGGTCTTACTTTTTTTTCTCTTTCTTCCTCTGGAAAAACATTTAGATTATCATTTTTATTTTTGATCGGTTCAACCGTAGAGAACAGGACAAGTTTAACTGGATTCTGCAGAATGTCAGGGGCGAGCGGGTGCACTTTTTTTTTAAAGTGCAGTATCCAGGCGTCTGCTGTCGATGATAACCAGTAACAAGAATCGCTGATCCACCTGGCCGTACGCAAGTCCATAACGCACGGTGCTCCAAAGCCCTTTGCTGACACGTAATGAAAAAGTTAATTTCTTGACAAGGACCATAACTGCGGAGCGCACAGACGGTTTATGAGAACGGCTCATCCTGTCCCAAGGGGAGATAACGCACGGCACAGAGACACCCGACGCTGGGCTCTCTCTGACATCTCATCAACCGTCACTAACATTCCAAAAAAAAAAAAGTGGAGAACCTTTTGGCCAAAACCTAGGGGTCTTCTTGTCGCAAAATTAGGCTGGTGACTAAATAGTTCGTCCTTTGTCCATTTTGAGGCGGGCAGATCTTGTGTGATGGCGTGCCGCATGGAAAGGGATTACCGTCACAATAGGGTTGATGAACAAAATGCCTTTAGAAAGTTGACAAGTCGGGAAGACACATTTTTCAGGCTTCTTTGAGCCGGTCCTCTTTTTGAGCGGAGTGTGATGACAGGTGACGTCATGTGTAGGTTTAAATATGGCGCAATAGATGGATGAGTGAAGGGCAAATATCGTAACGCAGGGAAATGGGTCCGTCTAGTTTGATTAGAGTTTGTTGTACGCAAAGCTTGAATGGTTTATCGCCAGCCGCCGGCTAACTTTGAAGTTTACGTTATGCAGCCATGTTCCTGACGGCAACCACCAACAAACATGCTGGTAACGAGGTATGTAGATCTTATGGCTTTAACGAACGCTACAGTCCGGTCCTGGTCTCTTTGATTTCTTCTGGATTTGGGGAGAAAGAGAGAAAGAAAGTTTGTGGATCGGTTGACCTGTTGGTCCTGCCAGGACTACGTCTTCAACCCATCCGCGTTGCGCATGAACTTTTTGTCGATCCTTCCTCTCCCTCAGCCCCACTCAACCGTTCTTTCTCTCTTTCTCCCCTCCCCTTCTCTCTCCCTCTAAAAGAAGAAAAAAGTCCTTTCCAAACTCATTTGTGTTGTGTGTTTATTACAGTCTAAACCTGTGGTCTGAAAGCCTGTGTTATGCAGTGCGTCTGTCACCAAACGGTCTCAAGTCCCGCTCCACGAACACTCCCCCAGATGTTGTCAGAGGACCCGAGACCCGCTAGCTCTGAGCTCTTAACTTCGTGTGATAACCTGGCAAGTGGCCTTCATGGAGTGGCCACTGATATCTTGGAGGTGACGCGGTGCACTTCATTTCGGGTACACACACACACATAAACGGGGAATGAAATACGCCGAGGACACTCGTTGATTGCTGGCGGCTGTCCTTGGGTGAGCCTTAAGGATGGAGTAGGATGTTTTTAAACTCCCCTCACCCACAGTACAGGCAAATTGGTGTAAGTACTATTTTAGACCCCTTAGCAGTACCTCAGTTTTCTCTCAGAAGCAAAGGGCCGATAAAAAGCCACGGCTTGGCGAGGGAGTGAACGAGCAGAGAGTGTGCACGTGCCTCAAAAGGGGAATGACTTACGTAAAGTGCGCGTGCATGTTCAGGGTAGAATGCATGCAAGCTTTTTGAGGGTAGAATGAAGTGGAAAAATTTTGGTCTAATGGTCGACCTGGCTCAGCCTGTACGTGCTCCTTTTTTCTACTAAACATCAGTGCAGACAACCCCATCGTTCACTGGCTCAACACCCTGTTCCACCAGCTCAGATCCCGCACAGTCTTTCGTCTTCGTTGTTAGCGTAGTATTTCTCTACCGCCGTCCTGATACACACCCAGTGTACAACTACTAGCTCTCCCATGCTAGCTCAGCGCCTCAGCCACACACCCACACAGGTACGCTCAAACTGACGTCGTGGTACCGCCTATAGTTCATGTACGCACGCACTTCTGTTGACGTTCTGGTACTGCCTATAGTTGCTGTAGTCACACACGCACGCACTTCTACCGACGTTCTGGTACTGCCTATAGTTGCTGTACACACGCACGCACTTGTGCTTACGTCGTGGTGCGGTCTGTAGTTCCTGTTATTTGTAATGCGCGAGCGTCTTCTTTCTCGCGACAGCCAGTGACATCATCACAAAATGTCGGGAAAACCCAACAGGGGGCTCAAAGAGGTGGGGAGGGAGAGGGGGCTCAAAGAGGTGGGTAGAGGGGCTCACGTCTTGAATTTTTGACGTGGAGGACTTTGGGCTGGATGGTGGGTAGGGTTTGGAAGACATGGTGGCCTTGTCAACCAGTGAAGCAAAAACGTCGGTGAGCATTCTGGCCTCCTTGCAACGCCTAAAATAACGAATTCTTACGAAATGACAAACAACGTGCCCGGAAGAAAAACCTAAGCGTCTCGAGTTCGTTATGCACTGCTGCAGAGGACCCTGGAGGTGCACTTCTCGAAAACTCCGGTTAATGAAAACTCCTACGAAATCGCTTACATCAGCATTCTATTGCTGGAATGACATCACGGCAACACCACAGTAGCGACCAAACGCTGACGTATTGCCAGTTTCTGGAGGTGCCAGTGACGTTTGGGTGATGTGTTCTACGATGATCTCGACGTTATCAATTTCTAGGACTGTTTGTGTTGTGTACAGCTCAACGTCTGAGCTGTTCAAATGCTGTCCGAAGTCATGAGATCCACGATATGGTTAAAGGGACTTTGTTAATCGAGGGATCGCGCACATTCCGCGATCCTCGTTCATGTGTTAGTGCTTTGAATATTTGTATGTTAGGGCTTTGAGTGTTTGTGCTATAGCTTTGTGTGTGTGTGTGTGAGAGAGAGAGAGAGAGCTTTGTATGTAAGAGCTTTGAATGTTTGTGTGCAAGGGCTGTTAGTGTTTGTAAAAGCTTTGAATGTTTGTGTAAAGGGCTGTTGGTGTTGGTATGTAAGAGCTTTGAATGTTTGTGTGCAAGGGCTGTTGGTGTTGGCATGTAAGAGCTTTGAATGTTTGTGTGCAAGGGCTGTTAGTGTTTGTGTGTAAGAGCTTTGAATGTTTGTGTGTAAGGGCTGTTAGTGTTTGTGTGTAAGAGCTTTGAATGTTCCTGTGTAAGGGCCTTAAATGTTTGTGTGTACGGGATCTGAATGTTTCTATGTAAATGCTTTTAGTGTGTGTGTGTGTGTGTAACGGCTTTTAGTATCTGAATGTTGCTCTGAGTGTTTTCGTGACGTTTGCTTGAGCAGTGTAAGTAAAGCTGTCAAGGACGGGAAGCCATAGTTTAGTAATTTAGCCTGATACTGAGGGCGTATGTACCAGCTTAGGCAGTAAAGGGAAATAAGCCACAAGCCAGACATTTTGGGATCAGCCGCTGCAGATGACCGAACCTGAATAGACTTTCAAATACACCCAGTCCATCGCTCTCTAACAAGTCAGCGAACCGTTTGCTTCTGTACAAATACAATGAAATAAAGGGGACAATTTTTTTAAGCAGGAGCCGATTTTACGCAAGCTGCAAGCGAGTGAGCAAAACGATATCAGAGCCTACAGTGATGCCTATAAAAGCGAAGCCTCGTTATTACGTGTCTTCTTGTAACATGATGTAGCGCTCTTAAATTGAACCACGGGTAAGAACTCTATATTGCTATACCGCATCTGTTAAAAAAAATAGTATAGGTGCGTGATTTTTAGTTAATAGAACAACTATAACCTTGGCTAAGATATACACATTTGCATAAACTGGGGGAATAGGGCTCTCTCTCCCCCTCTCTCACTCACTTTTACGCGTACGCTACGTACGCTACGCACGCACGCACGCACGCACGCACTCGCGCACTCACGCACACTAAAAAATACACGAGAGCTACGACCGCCCTTGCTAAAGACACAGCTTAACGTTAACAGCGGTTAGTTCTATTATCCTACGAAAATATCAAAGAATATCAGCAAATACTTTTCACTTCGCAGTCATTACCAAACGCTATACATCACATATTTTACAACCATGAAAAATTACAACAATTCATGTTTTGCAACATTCGAACAGGGTTTTTGTCATGTTCTGTTACGCTTCATCGCAGTCTTGTGTTCCATGCCCTGTATCTTTTACCTTGCACGTACTTTACGGCTAACCTCTGACCTTTAGTGTCTCAGCCTCATGTGTGGCGTTGGTAGGCCTCTCCTGACACATCACGAACAGCCCGGCCAATTTCACGGCTCTCTGAAAAGCTAAGGAACACGTCGAGTTGCAGTGTTCCAGTGCACGGCTCTTTTGTCGCTTAGCGTCGCTGTTCGGTGAACTTGTCGATGGAGCTGTGAACACGCTACAGGAATCGCTGCCGATGTCTGTGGTGGGTTTTTTTGGTGGGGAGGGGGCAGAGCGAGGGACAGACAGGACAAAAACAGTTAAGGGCACCACCGCGCAGGTGTATGTACATGCGTATTCACGACAGAGAGAGAGAGAGAGAAGAGAGTATATGGGGGAGAGATTAACATGATACCACATGACATCAGGTAATGAAAAGACGTAGCACTCTTGTCAAGAAAGATAACTCGTGCAGTGTTCCGTGACAGTGGAGGTGAGCGATGTCAAAAGCCAAAGGTGATACCACCATCGTGGGTCTGATTGATATCACTCGGCGATTGGACGATAAAACTCCACTTATGACGACTGATCGAGCCTAGCCTCACGCAGCACGTATACACACGCACGCACCCTTCACAATGTCACGCACGCAAACCCAGTTAGCCCCTTTACGCACGTCCTCTCATTTAACTACGTCAAGTATATGCGAACAATCACGCACACACACGCAATCTTCGCGTCGTTGATTAGACATGCAATAAGTTACAGAAGGCAGTAAAGGTTGGTTGGTGGGTGGGTGGGTGGGTGGGTTGGTTGGTTGGTTGGTTGGTTGGTTGGTTGGTTGGTTGGTTGGTTGGTTGGTTGGTTGGTTGGTTGGTTGGTTGGTTGGTTGACGGCTAGTCGTGCAAACGACGTGCATATCAGGACGATGTTTACTGAGATACGTTTACGTGCTGCCACACTGAGACTATCACAACACGGGCCTCAGTCCCACCCAGTCACATTATACTGACACCGGACCAGCCAGTCCTAGTGCTGTTCCCTGTAGTGCCAGGCGTCTGGCAGGGCAGCTACTAGATTGTCGGTTTTGAGGTACAAACCACCGACCTCCCGCCTCTGAAACGGACTCCTTCACCGTTAGACCACCGAGGCGGTCATGATCAAGGCAGCAAAGGTATTCCCTAACCATAAGAATGTCCGCTCCAGTTATATATCTATATATCTATATATCATCTATATATCTATATAGAGATATTTATAGATATTCATATATGACGCCCATTTGTCCGGCACTGAAAGGCTTTTCTGGGGCAAAACAGAAATCACCGCGTGACTAACCTTAAACAGATCAACTGACTATGCTACTCCACGGCCCTATATGATTATCCACTACTCGCAGAATGATTCCTGCAGACTTTTGGTATATGTCTAATTAAGATACAGATGTGCTTCCTCTGTGTAAACGCACTTCCGGCAGCTTTTATTTGCGCAGTAGCCCCTGCGTGAGCTACAAGCCGACCCATTAGAAGAAGGTATAATAATATGTCTATCAGCTCAGCAATGATAAGTAAATTGTTCTGACACTGTGTCGACGATACAAAAAGGTGTTTTTATCATTGGTGGGTCAGGGGCGTGTAACGCGTTGACACTCAGTATTTGTCATTTGCATGTATTTCAGACTGTACAGTCACAGGATACAGTAAGTACCAGCGAAAACTTTCCTCCGGGATTTTAGAAACCAGGTAAATGACGAGAGCACAGTCCCGCGCATGATGCCTCACTGACTGTGGCCTCCCCCTGTCTTTTTTTTTTTCAAACTAGTCGCACGCACGTCAACTCAGTCGAGGTCATGCGAGAAGGGCCGGAAGCCAGCCAGCGCCAAGGGAGATCAGTCACGGGATACAGCTTAAATGCCGGAAGTATGCCTACAGGTAGCAGGAGCTGTTCAAGGCAGGGTGCACGGCAAGGTGAAGGACTGATGATCAGGCGTGTAGCTAGCACGTCATGACATGCAGTTGTCTGTGATTCTTGTTCCTTGCGGCGGTTGTAGCAGTCTTGGAATCCTTACTGGCAGAGCGCCCGCCGGTGACAAGCAGAATAAAGGGGGGGGGGGCAGTGTGGGGTCGAATTGAAATGCTTGTTTACCATATCTCTTTCTCTCGTTTCGCAAAACCTCTTCTCTTCCCCCTCACTCTCTCTCTCTCTTGCTTCCTCCCATTTCTTTCTTTCCTTTCTTGCTGTCGCCCCACAGTTTGTCAGCTTTAAAAATAGCTGAGAACGTGTCATCATTAATGCAAGCCTCTGCGGAAGGGGACAAGGTGAGTTTGAGAGGAAGAAGTGGACTGACTCCTCTCGCACCGCCTGCTAGCTGGCGAGGCGTGGCATTACCGCGATCCGCAGCATTACTAATTCAAGAGCCGTGGCAGTTGGCCAGGGGACGTGATCGAGTAGTCTCAATCCACAGGATTAGCGGGGTCCCCGAAATATACTGGCGTCAGGTATAACGGTGACACTGCTGCTTGTCAGGCCTCTGACAGGCTGCCTTGCCTGCCTATACCCACCTGCCTGTCTGTCCGTCCGTCTGTCTGTCCGTCCGCCGGTCCGGTTCACATTACTCTTTGTTAAAAATCAGGAAGTTTATAGTTAGCAAAAACGCTGCTTTCCGGTCCCGACGCGCTTCTAGGCTGGCTTGCACGAGCGTTCTGGTCATGAGAGGGGTCATAAGTCCCGTTCACCCTGTGCATTTTAAGTCCACCTTTACGTACGAACAGGGGATAAGAACCCTCATGCAAGCCAGCCCTAGAGTTTTGTTTTTAGTTTTATTCCCCAGTGGGGGGAAAAAACGACGAAAGCGTGGGGTTTCGGGTTGCAGCAATTAACGTGACATAGTATTTCCTTGGATATTTTCAGCGCGCGATGAAAAAGGCATTATTCTAGGACCGCGTGAGGTCGCACTCTCATCGCCTGTACTAACGACCGGCGTTGACTGGTGCCTCTGTATTGTCACACATCGCGCAGCACGAGGGCGGATGCCACAGTACTGAAAGACCTCTCCAAGCGGTTTGTGTTTGCCAAGGCGACTGAACGATTGAGAGCAATGCCAAGTGTCCGAGTCGAACTGTTGCCTGACAATATTTGGTGTTTGTCGATCATGGGCTCTCAATGAACACCAACTTCCAGACTGTTACACACTCAACGTTAAAAAAAAAATTAAACCGACTTTGGGGAGTACCTATAAGTCTTTCGTTCATTCTCTTTCAGTCACTTAAGTTTTCGGTCCGTCTATGTCATCTATTCGTTAAAAGTGCTCCCAAACAGTTGGTCATATCCCATTTACACAGTGAAGCTTTTTTTAACATTTTACATTTATCAAATGTTTTGAAATCCTAACTAAAATTTAATTCTTGTCCCATTCAATCCTTGATCTTTTTTAATATCAAAAGCACGCCTTGCTCACGCCTACAGGTTTCATAAAATAAGACGGCTGTTGCCTCTGTTTTTCCAGTGCACTTAGGAACACTTCGAGACCGTGCCAAAGGACCTGCTTGAAGCTAACCAACGGAGAGGGCAGTTAAAGCTACACTTCTGCCTGGTTGGGCCGGGCTGCTAGCAAAATGCCCGCGCTGTGCACTGGTCGGCTTGCAATTATTGACTAGTGCTCTACCCGAGCTGTACCCAAGGGACTGGCAGAAAGTGTTTTCTCGCGGTTTTGTCAGCAAAGAAGGACCACCATCTTGACAGTGCCGAGCCGTGTCGCCCTTGTCCTGGCCTTACGGACGCACAGACGGGAAAACGCACACAAACGCACATACCCTCAGCTGCATAGGCCCACGGATGTGCATATATAATAGAGCTCCAAACGCACACTGAAAAAAAATATGTAACGCTGATAGAATGCAAATTGGATGGATATGGCATGTGCCAAACCTTTCGAGCAAAAGACATTGCCTGAAAAGTTGCATTTAGGTGAAGGTAAATTCCGCCGTTTTCTCAAGATGTACGTTTATTTCCTATTAATGCAATGTTCCTATTCACGTTGTTGTGGGTTATGTTCCTTTTATGTTAATACGTCAAGAAACGTGTTGCATTATCGCATGCATCAAACTCTTGACTCATAGAACTACCAACAGGTTTAAACTCTGGCCCCAAGAATTGCTAACAGTTTCAAACTCTAGGTCTGAGAACTACTTACAGATTCAAAAACTACCAACAGTTTCAGAAGACGCGGCTAGGTCAGCGTTCAACATGAAAAATGTAACAGCAGCAGGTGCGTTGGCGCTGTGCCTTAATCCCAGGTGACGTGTGAGTTCCAGCGCCAGGCAAGTCAGCGTGGATTAGGCCGGATCTCTGACTTTTAATTAACACGATCGGCAAATCCGTACTGTGGGTCTGGTGGGAATGGCGCTAACCAGCGGACGCAGTTCAATTTTCAGTATTTACGCGTGATGAACTGCTGGGATTTTGTTTGTTTGTTGTTTGCTGTTTGCTTGCTTGCTTGCTTGCTTGGATTTTTTTGCTTGGTTGTTTGTTTGTTTGTTTGCAGTAATAAGTGGCGTAGACACATCGTGCCATGCTGTGCATGTCACAACTCCAATAGCCAGCTCTGTTTAAAAAATGTAATTCATTATACACGTAGAATATTAATCTATTCACATTTCGCATTTCGATGAAAAAAACTCAGTTTGATTAAAAGCCAATGGTATCAGAACTAATGCCTCCAACTACACTCCCAAACAATGATTTGTATTGGGTTGTGGGTAGGTATGCAGAACAATAAAGCACTGTGCAATCCAGCGAAAACAGTTTCTTGTGTCCATCTGGTGGCAGTTCCCAGATTTCCTGCAGTTTTCTTTTACTCGCTGCTTGTTATAGAACACACACTACGGACTAGGCATGGTTAATGCGTCAAGTTGTAAATGCTAAGTTTTGCCTGCTTCAAATGACGTACATGCTTGCGCGCGTGTGCGTGTGCGTGCATGTGTTTGTGGTAGCGGGGGTGGGGGTGAACGAGAGTGCATCTGCGTGTGGGTGCATGCATGAGCGAGAGAGATAGCACGTAAGCAGACAGCCAATCAGATGCCCGTGTCCTGAAAAATACCCAGGAAGATACAATTTAATTAGGAGGCAGACACAGGGATATATAGCTATCCTGTCACAGTCGCCCAGGCAGGTACACAGACAGTGCGACACATACTACTATAGGTGCTGCTTGTGTGGTTGGTTGTGCCAAGCCAGTGCCAGAGGTCTGTAACAAGGCAGCAGAAGGGGTGGGGAGCAGAGCTAGGGATACGAGGGGGAGCTTAGAAACCAGAGTACTCGGAGACCGCCCCCTCTCCCCCCCCCCACCTCACCTCCCCAACCGCCGGCCCTGAATAACAGGTGCCACGCGCACATAAATTACTTGTCGCGGACACAGGATCCGAACCCAGAACTCGTTGTATCAATGACAAACAACCATGACCGCTATGCTGCGGGGTGCCTGACACATTATAAGAACAACAGCTCTTGTTATGCCGTCGACCAGCCTCACGAAGAGATGAGTGAAACTGAATAACAGACATTGTTTCATTTGACAAATATGCTGGCGCTGGCGAAGTCGGGGTGGGGTGGGGTGGGGGATGCTTGTAGAAGAGGTATAATGAAGCCATGCTGGGCTCGGTCGGCACTAAATGATTGATCCCAAAAGTCAGCGCAGCACACAAATCAATTGGACACAACGCGAGTGGTGCTGCAGAGGTGTCGGCAGCGTGGGCCGACTTTTGGCCCGCAGCCATCTTCGTGCAGGTGGGACCGGACCCACCCGCTGAGAAACAGAGAAGCGCTAGGTGGGGTGCATGAAGCGTTCTGGGACTGTGGCAGTAAATTTACCAAACACTGAAAACCCTTACTTGCGCTGACATATGCAGTGTCCTTTGTGCAATCGCTCGCGCTCGCGTGTGCACGCGCGTGCATGTGACTAAGTGCGTTCGCAAGTGCGTTCATGCTTTTGTGTGTATGAGAGAGAGAGAGAGAGTGTGTGCTAGAGGGGACAAACAGGAGGGAGTGCTGCTCAAGTCAGAGAAGGGTGAGGCAAGAATATTCGATAAACATAACAAAGCTAATAATCACGGGCAAACACAATATTTCATGCACGAACACACTCACAAGTTCATCTGCCTTCCCTCACTCTCTTTTCCTCTCTGTCTCCGTTTCCCCCCTCACCCCACCCCCACACCTCTTCAAACATCAACTTCCTGCCCCCCTCACCCTTCCTTTTTCATCTCGACTGTCGTGTTTATCTTGTCTCAGCACAATGCCACATCAAAGAATCGCTCCCCAGGGCCGAAAGGCATTTGCATGTCCTGCGAACAGCGCTCTCACTTCATGCACGTGCAATGGTGCGCTTTCCAGCGTCAGCCAAATAAATCAACACTCGTGTCATTGACGGAACAGGTGTACGATTGATTTAACGCTCAAGTCGACTTGAACTACCTGGAGTGTTTCTTGTACCTGTCCATCTTTTCTCTGCGCGGGATCTTCAAAGACGAAGCTGTCAATAGGTGATAGCCTTTCATTGTCTTCGCTGAGTGCTTAGTGGATACTGAACCTAAATACCCACTGCAAATGGGGTCAGGTTATGGTGTTATGTTTCAGATGAAGCACGAACTGGGGATGGGGTCAGGTTATATGGTATTATAAATTTGTGTCAGGTGAAGCAAGAACTGCAACTGGAGTCAGATTATATGGTATTTATGTCAGATGATGCACAAACCGTAAAAGGGGGTCAGGTGATGATATATTACTATATGTCAGACGACAAAAACAAAAAGAAAGGACACACAGACAAAAAATAGGTAGATGAACAGACAGCCGGATTTTTTCCATACTGGTCATACGGTGGAATTAAGAAAAGAGCTTCAGCAAATTAGAAGCTATATACTATTTGTTTTGTTTTTTTATAAAAAACTTGAAAGACTAGCTGCACTTTGACAGGTCCCAGACAGGTGTAACTTGTAAGTACATAGCATCCGACCCTGCAGTTATTATAAAGTATAAAAAAGGAAGCCAGTGGCAAAGGAGAGAAATAGAAGAATCACCATAAGAAATCATATTATTTATATCTGACACAGCCATCCGAACCAGAGTAGAAGAAATGAGATCGACATCTGATTTACAAAATGCCAGTGACCTGTAATTGTGATGATAGACTCAGCATTCTGCATCCTTCTGGAGGGTGAAAAAAACAACCAGGAAATGGAAGAACTTTCCAAAAATAAACCTTTGCACAGTCTTGACCTGCTTATACAGCCCTCTCCGAATCCTCAAACAAAAAAAATATATATATGACTATATCTAATAAAAATAACAATGCGGCTAGTATATGCCAAGCCAAATTATAGATTTATCTAACGAAAACTCAAAAAGCGGGTGCAAAGTACTTAACCCACATCAAATTGGCTACAGAAAAGCACAATTGCAGAGTAAAATTAAATCAAAATATTTAAAATTAAAACAGAAAGACATCAAAGCTAGAGATAAACAGAATTGAGGAATAGGATGGCAGGAGGATCGCTTAGCGAGGACTTCCCCCCCCTCCCCCATGGACGAGGCAAGCCACCACCAGCGACAGTACCAGAAGAAAGACCAGCAAGTAGGGAACCTTCCCCTAGCCAATATCAGTACAGACTACCACACCTGAAGAACCCTTCCCCCCTAAATCCCCCCGCCTTTCCCCAGTACTGGGAAATCACTGAGAGGTGGAAGTACTTTCTTTTCAAACGCAACAACAACAGTTTACAACCATGCCTCTAAGACGACGACTCAATGACGCTGATCTCGGCGGGGCGATTGAGTAGCTGCAGGAAGGCATGCACGTCCAGAAAATTAGTTGTACGAGGCTGCCCTGCCTTCAAGAAGTCTCGCAGGGGGGACCTGTCCTGACGCCGGTTCATCGCGCTGCTCGGCTGACCTGGGCCGGGACACGTCGGCAGTGGGCCAGAGCTCTTTTCACCGATGATCCCCTCTGCCAGATCGTTTGACGATGGCAGAATCCGCGTCTGGAGGTGACAAAGTGAGCTTTTATTCTGCAGTCCCTCTTGGTGTCAGCGCTGCAGGTAACGGGACTCCAGGGTGACGATGCCAGACCACATAGGGTTCGGACTGTCACCACCTTCCTTCAGCAGCAGCAAGGGACTGGCCTGAACTGGTCAGCAAGTTAACCGGATCTTAACCCGATCGACCACCTGTGCTGTGCCGTCGCCTGCAGGCAAACTACCCACCGCCCCATGACCTTCACTATCTGTTCTTTTTGCTTCATCAGGAGTGACAGGCGATCCCGCAAAATGAGTCTTTTGGACTGCGGGTAGACCAATGAAAGGCCCATTCGTGGTTAACATTTCTGCGTTGCAACTGCTCCGACCTTTGTATACGTAGGCCTTTATGGCAGAGAATCTTGCTGTTGCTATTAAAATATCGTATTAAATCTGCTGTTGGTCGCTACACTAGTTAATGAGGCACACTTTAGCTTCGTTGTAACCGTCGGCTTCTGTTTGGCCATTATGTAACTAGTGCAGTTTGCACTGGTCTATCAACTCTTTTAGCAGTATATATATATACCTGTATAACCGAGGAAACCCAGGGTGTCTATCATGAGTGGGTATAAGGTACTCATTTCATGTACAGTAGTCTGCGGCTTGAGGTTCGTGGTTTATCACGTCTATCCTCAGTACGCCACACGGGAAAAACACGAATGCTTCACTGGTCAAGTGCGCGAGCACACGGAAAGAGAGAGAGAGAGAGAAAATGAAGTCATACTAACTACGGTAATTGCCATTCAGGTGATTGTCGTTTAGTTCATAATATTCTTCTTTGAAAGTTTCATTTGCTCAAGAAAAGTAGATAATCATTATGGCAGGACCTAAATGCGTCACGGAAGCAGTAAAACTATTGAAGAGTTCAGCACAGTTCCTGATATGGCTGTGTACGCGCACTGGCGGATTATCTGGGAAAAGATTGATGTTATTTCGAAGATTGTATAACACCTGCCAGGTAAAAGCCATGCGACTGTCGCTCCAAAGCCATCTCGCTCCACCGGCATCAAGCACAGTGCGTGGCGAGGGCGGGCTTAAAGAGCCGGTGTCAGCTGGAAGGTATGGCCACAATGCCCGGCCCGCGCTGGGACAGGTGAGGCGGACTATCGACTGGCCACGATGCCATCGAGCAAGGCACCAGCATACCTGGAGAAATTAGTCACAGCAGCCACGGAACGTGCCGTGCGCGTGCTGTCAAGTGCCTGCACGCGCCCTCTTTGCGCCAGGCTAGTGCGAGCTTCAGAGCTTACGATGATTTTTGAGCAGCTTTCTGTGTTTGCTAGCGTCCCATATTGCTCGAGTGTCGCGTGTGTGGGGGTGACGTCGTGTACCCAGACGAGGTAATCGTTGAAAGTTTTGCTGGACTGGTGACAGCACGAAGGGCGTCCGCCGTCTTACCGGCGATTCCCTGAAAAAGTATTTGACACTTTTTTTTTAGCGGGCAAAGCACAAACATGGTTTTGGTGAACTTTGCGTGATTGGTTCGTGGACCCCGATCTCAACGCGCTGCCACTGTGTCCATGTCTACAGGACGATCTTCACGACGTTTCTAAAGTTTTGCAAGAACATTTCTGTTGTCTAGCAGCATAAAATCGACAATTCTTTGTCATCTTCTGCCAGAAAACTGGACTGTGTCACCGTCAGCGTCGTTAATACTACGTCATCAGAAGCGGGGACTTCGGACTTCCAGAAACTCTAGTGCTTGCACAAGGAATTTTTCTTTCGACGCAATTGAGGTGAAATCTCAATGGATCAGGCGTTTCAGAACAGAGAAACCACACATCCTACAGCGTTGCTTTCTGTGGATGAATTACTCACGACTTGAAGACGCGTCGTCAAATTAGACAAATTAGACGACAAAGAGGATGGCAAGAGAGTTGCCCCTCTTCACCAGCGGCCACCCCGACCAAATACAAAAGCAGTCAAATGAGTTCTTGTAGACTGCGTGACAAGCTTGTGATCCTCAACAGCGGTCTAGATTCTCCCCACAACCAAGAAGAAAACAAGGAATTTGCTTTCCCTAGTTACAAGACAATCTCCTGGACTCTGTGCAGAAGGCTGCAGGGTCAGGCAAGGATTGAGACAGAGCTGGACACAAAACCTTGGCAAAAAATACTTGACAAATTTCTTCTATGCAAAATGAGACATTCAGAATGTACAATACAGGTTCAACCGCTCGTTGTAGTCTGACAAGACATTTATTTTTGCATCTTTTGGGGCATAGCGGCAAAGATCAAAGATTTTGAAATCATCGATTATCCAATCCTGATGAGGCGGGTTACAGCGCGTTCATCATCTGGCAAGACAATGACTCTAGATGACAGATGTGCCGTTGCTGTAGAGTCCGTTAGCGCCGAACAGTCTGGAAATGGGCTTCTCCGTGCAGGCGAGATAATAACAGAAGGATGCGTGTAAACTGATCCTTGTTTCTTTTCTGCTGGGAACGAATCTCCGAGGACATTAATGACGCACTTCCGGCCGGCAGCTTCCGGTTTGTCAATTCCACAAAGGAACGCGACTTCTGGCAACGGAAACAAGAAGGTAATGGGTCAGAATTGTTAATGTGATTCAATGTAAGCAGACGATGATTGAATCAGTTAGGATGATAGAGGGGAGGAAAGTTGAGGGTTGGGGAGGGATTTGGCAGAGAGACTTTGTTGGACAGGCGGACACACACCCCGACACACACACACGCACTCACGCACGCACTCTTTCTCTCCCACTCGGTCACTCACTCCGCATTCAGGAACACACTCACCCTCCAGTGTAGAGAAGTGACAGGAACAGTTGTGTGTTTGAGCATGGGTGAATAAGATACACGAACACCATACAACGATTCCAGCTATCGCCACATAATAAGCTACAGGTGTCATTACATTGGAATGTTGCAGATGTTATCACGTGACATTTTAACGTATTATTTTAAAGCTGTAACAGGAACATTTTACAAGAGCTGTTACTATGCGACTAAGTGTAAGGGGTCACCATTATAGATACCACTTCATTACAGATTGCATATGTCACTACTCACACATTACAGGTGTTATTGACAGATTACAACTGAAACCAAATGATACTTCACAGCTGTCAGTATGTAAAAAGTTACAAGAGTAACCACGTCACATTTTCGGAGTGACGACGTAACATTTTACAGCTGTCCTCATGTAGCATTTAGCAACCGTCATCCTGTAGCATTTTACAGAGTGACCACATAGCATTTTACAAAGTGACCACTTAATATTTTACAGCCATCATCATGTAGCATTTTACAGAGTGACCACATAGCATTTTATAGTGACCACGTAACATTTTACAGCCGTCAGCGCGTGGCAGTCTGCAGACCCTTATTGATATACATAAAATGCGTCCTTTCGCCTCACACGAAGACTAGAGTTCGTTAACTTCGACTTTAAGCGAATGTTGCAACAGATATGGAAGAGCCCTCATGTTCGTTGTGACGGGGGAAGGAGGGCATGGGTCGACGGGAAATGTTGGGGGAAGAGGGGGACTGGGTGTCGAGGGTTTCTCCGCCCCTCTCCCCCCCCCCCCCC
>SMGT01007684.1:213519-224112 GCA_004794575.1 Lanistes nyassanus
CCCCCCCCCCCCCCCCCCCCAGTCAACTTGTGGCACATGCAAGGTGCATGTGCTGGACATGGCATCCAAAACCTCGGTGACAAGCACAGGTTGCTGCACGCTAAGGGCCGCCCTTGGTGGAACAGGTTAGGGAAACGTGAACTGGAGGATAAACCATTGCAGGAAATTCACACACCAGCAGTAAGGCATGCGAGGCTGCCTCTGCCAGCATTTTCCTGTCAACAGTAGTAATGGGCTGAACCCAACCAAAACAAACAAACAAGTAAGCTTCTGCTCGCCGATAAGAAGACGGCACTGCCCCTCCATGATCTGGCTTCTTGAACACGCTGGCATTCGGTCCACAAACTTGCGATACGGCAGGCGTCACAAGCGGCCTCCTTAGCAACGCCGTCGGGGCTGCTGATGGCGTAACTACACGCATGCGCGCACACGGTGACGTTATCTGGGCGCTCACGGCCCGTCAACCGTTTCGTTGGTAACGCATTGCATGGGGGTAAAGCCACCGCGTGAAAATGCACATTTAGGCAAAGAGCGAACACGCGTATTTTTCACGAAAATGCCCCAAATCGATTGTCGCCATTTATGCGAGATGTTCGCAGATTTCCTCAGCGTGAACACACATTTTCACGCCGCGGCTGCGTCATCCGACCAAAGGGTCGTGAGTTTGAATCGTAGCCATCCTCGGAACAAAACCTTCTATGATTACAGGGCTAACAAAACAAGTGTTGTCGTCAGGTGCTTCCCCTTCACTTCATCCGACATGCTTCGTCGCCTTTTCATATCCTGACCCTACCCCGCACTAGCCGGCGTTGATGACAGCGTTGGAAGAAGAAGAAGACAAATATATCTATATACTAATACTAAATATATATCTATATACTAATACTAAATATATATCTATATACTAATTCCCTGCACCGCTGCCCTGGCCGTTTGTCAGAAACTTCGCAGCACAAGCCTGCTTGGAATGGTCTGATTGCTGCACATCCTCACGATCTTCGTTCACACGACGAAATTCCATACACAGTCCAGAAACAATCCACCCAATATAACGTACGGCCAGACAAAACATCCAGAGTGCACGACAGAGGAGAAAAAGTTCGCTGTTTTGTGAGATCTGATTGAAGAAATTCTGTATTTTGTGGTGCTTTGAGTCTCCATACGCATTGTTTTAAGTCTCCATACGCATTCTTTTGACTCTCCATACGCATTCTTTTGACTCTCCATACGCATTGTTTTGAGCAGTGCTCTGTACGCTTGTATTCTGCCATGTGCGTTTTCCTGTGTGTGTGATCCGTACAGGTTGGTAATAATAACCCTTTCAGCGGTTGTGGAGGAAGGGTGGGGGGGTGTAAGAGGGTGGAGCTGCACCGAAAGGAAAAGCGAAGGCCGGCAAGGGAGATGAATTATTGGAATTGTATGCGAGATTGAAGAGTGCCCGTGATTTGGTAAATTAATTACAACTGTTGCTTGTCAACGACCGGTGCTGGCGTACCCTGCTTGCTGTAATGGAGGCGACAAGGCACCAGCACTTTGTGCACAAAGAAACGCATTATGGGAAAACACGAAACTCACTGTGTGAGCGCACATACTCACACACGAACGGACGCACGCACGCACTCCACGTCCCACGCACGTGACGCTCGCCCGCAAGCTCAGGGAACGGGCGAGGGGAGGAAAGCCTGGACAATACGGCCTAACGATGGCAGGACTGCGCCTGTGTTGGTCACCGGGCGCTGGTCGTTCCGCTTAATTGACTGATCCCGTCCCTTGCCGTGATTTTTGTTTCCTACAGGCCGGCGGCAGATGCTTTGTTATGACTTCCGGCCAGGGTGCTGTATCTAGTGCGCGCGGCCTTTTAATTAAATCATTTCGATAGATATCATCCAATACGCCCTTATTGACGCGGAGTTTTCGCGTGCGTGCATGCGTGCGCGTTTATGTGTCTGTCATGCTCATGTTTTGTGTGCGTGTTTGTGTGTGTGTGCCTTCGTGCGTGCGTGGTCATATGCGAGAAAAAGTGTGTGTTCTGGGAGAAAGGGGAGCGGGGATTCATGCGTCCAGTGGTTTTGTCCAAACGCACTTTCAGTTTCTTTCTGTTCTCGCGTCAGTTCGTCTGTTAGCGCTCGCGTGCTTGTAGATGTGAGTGCATCCGTGGAACACGAAGGGTTAATATGCTAGCTCTACGACAAGCTAGTCAGGCGCTGCACCACGTGACCACTCATAGCGCGTTCTTGGCGTCCAAGAAAGGGGGCTCTACGCTGAGGTGAAACTGGGTGGGAACGGTAACAGATGTCTGGATGTAAATGGCCCCGCTGAGTATGGTTCCTTGATTCTTCCATTTGCTGCACTGGCTGGGCTACCAGTTCTAGTTTTTATTCCTCTTGGAGGAACGGGGAGCGCATCCTGCTGACTGGGTTACTTTCACACATATTCCTAGCTATAGAGATCGTGAATCAGACTGTCGTGTGTATTAACCCTTACTCCTGTTAGAACGCATTCATGAGTAGGTCTGTGAATTACGTGTTCAAATGTACTGCTGAGCAAGTTCAGTTCCCGATCAAAGAAAAAAAAACACTTGGGCGGTTCTCACTCTGCTGTCGCCCGACCCTCAAAATTAACAGGTTTTCTGGTTTTCGTATTGACTCCCCATTTTTAACGCGACGCAATTCAAAGCGAAACGGACATTTCTAGCTCCCTAGCAAAAGCTTGAGTACACCTAATATTTAGATATTTTCTGTCTGCTCGAATTGTTAAAGTACAAAGGTTATAGCCATGCAAATAAAATGCTTTGTCAGCTACGGCTGAGAGACATAGCCAGTCTCAAACACAGAAGCCTGTTTTATTTTAACCGGATGAATGTCAGGCGCAAGGCAAAAAGGGGGACCACTTGCATCACTTGTTTTAGCAAAAACAAACAAAACCCCTCCTTGTTTCAAAATCTTTAGTCACCTATAAGTGTTTCACTTTAGTCAGTGAAGTGCACGAATATCTGTTGCGATATATTATAAGCATGTGCGGTCACTGCAGGTGGCGGCAAGGATCTTTTGAACTATATATATATATATATTTGTTTCAGGCAGTTGCAGGCTTTGCCATTAAGGGTAAAAACCAAACTCTAGAATTCTAGTTCATACAGGATGCGTGTACACACTCACGCACTCGCTCGCCAAAACACGCGTGCGTTATAAGCATGCAGCACTTTTCGTTTTGTCGAGTTATATAAATTATTCATCCCGAGAAAGAACGCAAGTTGTTGCACTTGCACCAGTTCCATCAAACGAGGATCAATAAACCGCAGGAGGATTTGACTGAACGTGAAATCCACGTCCCGGGAGGTTAAATGGACCCAATGTTATTCGACTTCCTCCTGTCTTATTTACGCGCACGCACCTGCCGCAAGCTTTCGCTTTGTTTCCATCGACTGAGGGGAAACAGATCGCTTTTAACCGCTTAGCTTTCTGGGTTCCTTTAATTAACCTCAGGAAAACGTCTCTGTCCTCTTGTTTTCGCGAAAAAAGCACAAAAATTGCTTCTGATGCAAAAGAGCTAATGAAGTGCCCAGCGTCGGAAGATGTTCGCCAGGATTCGAAAGGTGACAACCAGAGAAAACAAAAGATTTAATGGGACGAAAGTTCCTAACACCGACTACACGGAATCTTACGGGACTTCACGTGAAGAAATTCTACGGGCTGATACAAAACAAGCAAAACGGAAAAAAGGACAGAGGGAAGAAGGTGCAGGAGGAGAGGAGTTGAGGACAAAAGGTCAAAAGGTGTGGGAGGGGCTGTGTGGTCTCCCAGGGATGACGTCATTGTCAAGAACGAGGAAGAGCTGGCGTCCGACAAGGTCTGCTTTGCCGACAGTCAGCCGAACATGTTCCGAGTGTCAGGCTTTATGTTTGGCATTGATAACTAAATTCATAACACAGCATTCTCGGTTTCCCCCATCCCCTACTCTTCTGTGTTCCGAATGAATGGATGTGCGTGCGTGCGTGCGTGCGTGCGTGCGTGCGTGCGTGCGTGCGTGCGTGCGTGCGTGCGTGCGTGCGTGCTCTTGTGTGTTGTGCGTGTTTGTTGTTACAGAAAAAACAATTGCTTTACCAATAGAGAAATTATTTTGTTTTAGTGCTTTTGACAACGATCAACAGGTCATTGCGGCACAAGACAACAATGCACACTTTTCTGCTTCAGAACTCTCTGATGCTGAACGAAGGGTTGGCCGCTGAGGAGGAGAGCCAGAGGTCAGGTGCAGGCTCATGGCTGTTGGTCAATGAACCTTCGCTGGACGGTGAGGGCGGGCTCCCATCGCGTCGTGAAGCGACGACAATGTACGCCACAAACCTTGGCAGTAGCTCTTGCGAGCACGTCACTGGACATCTTGCGTCACGTGGTGGAAAGTTGTCTGCAGAAATGGCAGCTGTAGAAAGGCGCATGTGTACAGTGGAACGCGTTCTGCTAGATGGTGCGGAAAACAGGGAACAGTCAGAAGGTAGGCAATGGTATATTCACACACACACACACACACACACAGAAAGAGAGATTATGAGGCTAGTCCTACAGAAACAAGAAACGTCCAAATGTGTGCCTCATTGAATAATATTCGTTACAAAGTGCAGCAGTGGAGGCAATGGACTGAAAAAAAATCCCCAGAATATCAACTATAGACATGAAGGTGAAGTGTCTAAAGCAGCCTCTAAATGCTTTTTTCTGATTTTCTGCTTTTGTTTAGTGTTTAAGGTAGCTTCTTCAAGAAATGAAAGCGATTTGCAACAACAATGTACCCATAAATCGTCATAGATACTATAATAGGATTTTTTTTCCCCGTAGCCTAAGGGGATGACTATGTAAACAACAACAAAAAAAGCACTGTTTATAGTGTACACAATGAAGTCGAGATGACAGGGAAGACAAAAGAATTAATCAGACAGAGCAGGTATGGATTGCGACGACTTTGATGGCTGCACACCAGAGATGACAAGCGCCCACGGGGTTTGTGTGCTGTGAAAGTGTGCAAACAGCCGGCTGAAATTAATGTCCGTGAAATGCTTTGCTTATTTTGCTATGAGCCCCGCGAGAGCGTTCGCACGTCATGTTTCTTTTCACGCTCTCGACCAAATTTTGCTGCCATTCTAAAGCCGTTATTAACTGCCCGAGACAAGGAGATCCGCGCAGACGACAATTTTGTGAGCTTCGTTATTTTCAATTAATTTTATGGACAGAGAGGTTTGCGCGCACACACATCTCCTCCCTAGGGCGTGGTCCATCATGCAGGAAGCGTGCTCGTACATGGACATGATGCCTGCGCACGCACGTGCATACATCCACACACGAGAAGAGGCTTTCATTTGCGTGTCTTCGCATGCAGTCTTACATGCAGATGCACATTCAGACAAATGCATTCACGCGTCCCGAGAAAAAAAAAGAGAATAAGGTGGTGATTCCATGAACTCTGTTTGCCTTTCATTTAAACATTGCTCCGTGTGGGTGTGTGCGTGCATGCATGTGGTTTGTTCATGCGTGAGAGAGAGAGAGGAGAGAGAGATTGTTGCTGTAGTACGAAAACATAACGTCGAGATCTACACTTTGTTATGTAAGTTTAGGTCAGTCAGTAACGTGTCGTTAGTAATTATTGTCGTCCAGCTCTGACGTTTCTGTTTCTGCATCTAGTTGCCCGTGATGACCATGCGCATGCGCACCACAGACCTGACTCCCTGGCCTGTCCGGCCACTCAGCACCCAGTGACGTACAGAAGGGCGGGGTGCGACAAGCGACAGGGGTTGCTGCCATCAGCAGTTGCCGGGAGTAGATGGGCAGACACTCGGAGGTCACAGGTATTGCCTTTGTTCCACGCCCCGCACCGGCAGTGCTTCTGCAGTCACGGTTCTAGCAACCATTGTGCTGCTTTTTCCCGACCACAAAAGGAGCTCTCTTTGAAAAGAAAACACGGTAAGGCTAGTGTAATGCCCTTTGTTTGTGCGTGCGCGCGCGCGTTTGTGTGTGTGTGTGTGCGTGAGTGCATGCATGCTATTATTTGTTGGGACTAATAGGAATGGTATTTTAACAGGCTATAAGCTGTTCTCTTCACAAAGTGCACAGCCACAAAATGAACGGACTAATGAAAGAACGAAAGAGAAGACGGAAAATTAGGTAGAAAGAGAGGAAAACAACATTTCAAAAACTTCTTTTATTTGTGTTTCTTCACGTATGATTCTATGAATCTGTTGCTACAAAATGTGATAAATAAAAGAAGGAGGAATTGGCGCTGCTTGATGGTTCTACTGATCAGCATTTTTATTTTTTTGGGTCGCCCAGAAACTTCAAGCCGCCTATCGTGCCCATTGGATGAAGACGAGGTTTCGCCATCTCTCTCCACTAAGCGTCATCGAACGGAGTGCGCATGCGCAATCATGGAGGGTAGCTTCCTGCGCATGGCAGAAGCAGCATACACGAACATAGGGAAAAGAGAAGTGTCAGTTGATAGCTTCGAACAGTTCAAACAGACAAACAGCCTGCTGAAAGAGAGCGCGGATCTGATTGGACACATCAAACACATATGTGAGCGTTGGGCACATGTCAGCGCATAGTCACCAGGCGACTTGAAACCAATGGAGGTATAAGCTTTGCTGTTTCAGGTAAGCTGGCCTCCCAGTTAAAGGACGATTTTTTTTAATGGAGAACGGAAAGTAGCGTGACCAGGAAACCAAAGTGACAATGTCCTGTTTGAATAACAGTGGCCTGTCAACGCTCTCTAAAGTCCATTTGGACACCTGGCATTTAAGACATCTGCTGTCAGAACACGCGAAGCTAGATTTCATCAAGAAGCGGGTGATTTTTTTTATTATTTAAAATTTTGCTATAGATTTATAGGTAGTTGTCCCGATTACTAGTGTGGCAACTTCAGTGTAACTTACTAACGCTGAACTAGACCTTAAACAGAATGTTCCTGATCGGTTGTCTGATTGCTTGTCCTCTGATATCTCATGGCTACTACCTGTTTGTCAGAGCTCATCCCACAACTGCTATTGGTAAAAAAAAATTAGGGATATTTTAAGGACATTTGTGACTTGGGGTCCCCCACTCCCAACACACAACACAACACAACACACACACAACACACAACGCAAAGCAACACAACACAACGCAAAGCAAAGCAACACAACGCAAAGCAAAGCATCACAAGGCAAAGCAACACAACACAACACACAACACACAACGCAAAGCAACACAACGCAACACAACACAACAACAGGCACACTCTCAAGCCCGCGCAGACACATTCCGCAATCGTTTCTGTCGTAACGTTCGTCAAGTTGTCCTGCCCACCTGAGCAGTCGGCGGTAGCACCGTGGAAGGGGCTCTCAGCGATAAGGAAACGAGAAAGCCAATGGCAAACACACGGCCTAATTTATCAGGGCAATCAGGTAGAGCTGTTCTTTGTAGCAGATTGCGGCTATCCGTCAAGATCTCGCCTCCGGCTACCTGCACTAAGATAATATTAAGAACTCCAGAAGTCGTGCTTTCGGAAACGTGTTCATCACTGTCTGGGTGTCCTCTGGATCACGTCACCGTAAAGGCCAGTCTGGGTGACTTCCCAAAGATAGAGCATGGAATGTTTTAGTACGGGATCATAGCTATTTTCTTATCTCGAACTTCATCTGTTTTCATCATATGGTAGTAACGTAGGTTAATTTTGAATTCAAGAGATCGCGTTTTACAAAGTAATGCCAACATATTTGCTGGAAGAAAAGATCAGCCCAGAAAAGAAGTTTAACTAAAATTTTATGCCGGCTACTGAAAATGTAATTTCTGCCCATACCATTAAGCTGCGTAATTCCTGTGCATTTGTGAGAAATCAACAAATTAGGAGCACGCAGTCCAGGAAATGGTGAATTTGCTATCGGAACTGTGGCGTATATATTTTGGCCAAATACGGCATTCAGTTTTCATAACTTGAAGTAGTGCACGAAGCACTCCCCAGCTGTTTAACCAGTGTTCGAAGCACTCCCCAGCCGTGTAAGTAGTGCACGAAGCACTCCCCAGCTGTTTAACCAGTGTTCGAAGCACTCCCCAGCCGTGTAAGTAGTGCTCGAAGTACTCCCCAGCTGTTTAAGTAGTGCACGAAGCACTCCCCAGCTGTGTAAGTAGTGCACGAAGCACTCCCCAGCTGTGTAACCAGTGCTCGAAGCACTCTCAGACTGTTCATGAGAAAACCAGAACTGAGCCAGACTACGGAGAAGATAAAAGCGATAACACACAGAAGCCGAACTTTACATCCTTCAGATAAGAGTTTGCGAACTGTTAAAAAAAATTTCATATATTTATTTTCATCGCATTTTCGTAGACAAATATTGTATCGCGTGTAAGTAGCATTACCTCTGTGTTGATAGTTCGACTTTGAGGTGGTTGACGTCCTGACGTGGTTCTTGATTTCCTTTTATGGAGAGAAAAGTATCTTGTGCAAAGCCTATGAAATCTCTACCTTTCGCAGGTCAGTGTTCATCCAAAAGTGTTTTGCAATCACTGCCCGCATAGTTTCCAGACTATTCAGTAACAGCATTTCGCTGCATTTGTTTTCCTCGCATTCTGTGGGGAAAATATAAATGGAAACTGGATTCGTATATTTTTCAACTGCCCTTTGTCTTACCGAATGCTATTTTTACATCTCGCCTCACCTGTAGCTATCAGACTTCTGGCCACGTGACAGGAACATGACGAGGGGTTAGTTTACAGGAACAGGGGACTAACATGGCAAGCTGACCGCATCCTCAGTTTATGAATGTTTCAATCTCCAGTCCGTGGCGGAAACACCGCAGAGGAAGGCGCCATCACGCGAGCTCAGAAGACATGAAATAAAAATCTCTCCCTTGAGGCAGGACCATACACTTTTTATTTTCTAGCAGAACTCTCAATCTCGTGGTATATATATATATATCCGCTAAGTATGTTGTTAGTCTACAGGGGATATTCGTGTTGCTTTGCTTTGTATTAGCAAGAGTGTCATAATGCCGACTAAGTAGACACTTAAGCATCGTTGTCTACCTCATCATGCACCATAACCATTAAACTAAATGCATCAGTGCAACAAAAGCAGCCAGCCACGCTGCACACAATCACGATAGCGGAGGATGTTCTACATTACCATTTCTGTTTCCGTCCCCTCCACCCCACACCCTACCTCACCTTATTTGGAGGTTGCGGTGTCCCTTCGGGAATGGGGAGAGTGCTGTGCGATAGATTAAAACTGAGTGGGCAGCCAGCTTTTTTCTGTCCACGGCTTTCTTGCGCGCCATCTGTCGTTCTTGCGCAGAGTAATCGTCCTTTGGACAAGAGCTTTCGGAAATGAATGTTATTGCCAGGTAATGGGTAGCACTGATTGGCGGTGTTTTGTTTGCCTGGACTTCTGCGATCAGAAAGGCCTCGATGCCCGTCCCCAAGCTTGAATCTGTCGCACTGCAGAATGTTGGCGTGCCCATAGCTATTTCTGCTTCGGCCTTCTTTCCGTGTCTGCTTTGCTTCTCTCCGTCTGTGTTTTCTTTCTACTTTCTTTCAGTGTTTCTCTTGTTTCTTTCCACCTGTATGTTCCTGCTTGATTTCCGTTGCTCCTCCATTTTTCTTCTTTCTGCGGGAACAATTCTTTCATACATGCAACTATGCACGTAAATACATCCATGCATGGCTATCTACCTACGTACACATTTTTATCTGATCTACTGCGAAACCTAGGTATATTACGATACGTGACATAGAGACAGACACAGGGATACAGGCAAACAGCAGGTACGTAAAAAAGGTTACGTTGTTCGTATGCAGATCTGGAGGCTTAGACTTTGCAGACTACAAATACAGTAAATGTATTATGAGTTTTAAAATCAAGAATTGCTTATTTATACTCAATCAACATGTTTATAAGATTGCTATCCTTGTTGCTTATTGTAATTTGACTCTGAGTTGTCATACCATCAATATTGCTCGAAAGGTCGTTAAGAGATCATTAAGGTACGATGTCCTTCAGAGTCTTTATATATAGACAAAGTGAGTTCAGGGAGATTTGCTAGGCGGAAAACAGGGTTTTACACAGACTGTGCTGATAGCATAATTAGCGTGAATATCATAACGGCTAACAACTCTACATCACGTATGTGTCTGTTATGTTGTCTTCAACACTGATCCATTTCCAGATTGGATGACAGCCTAAGTGTGCAAAGGAGATTTCTCAAAACGAAGGTTATTGGCGAATTCCTCTTCTTCTTCTTCTACGCTTTATAAATGAATTTTACTTTGGAAAACAGTTGTTCTTTCCTCATGTCACATGAGAAGCGACTGCCTGTCTTAGGAAGATTTACAGAGATACCAGTTGATCTGACTTACTGAATCAGGACACAATGCTTTCCTGCATCTCATTTGATCTGACTTACTGAATCAGTACACAATGCTTTCCTGAATCTCATTTGATCTGACTTACTGTATCAGTACACAATGCTTTCCTGCATCTCAGTTGGTCTGACTTACTGTATCAGGACACAATGCTTTCCTGCATCTCATTTGATCTGACTTACTGAATCAGTACACGATGCTTTCCTGCATCTCAGTT
>SMGT01007684.1:224395-239663 GCA_004794575.1 Lanistes nyassanus
TGTTCTGACTTACTGAATCAGTACACAATGCTTTCCTGCATCTCATTTGATCTGACTTACTGTATCAGTACACAATGCTTTCCTGCATCTCATTTGATCTGACTTACTGAATCAGTACACAATGCTTTCCTGCATCTCAGTTGATCTGACTTACTGAATCAGTACACAATGCTTTCCTGCATCTCAGTTGATCTGACTTACTGAATCAGTACACAATGCTTTCCTGCATCTCATTTGATCTGACTTACTGTATCAGTACACAATGCTTTCATGCATTTCAGCCGTCAAACGTCATAAATGTGGTAGCCTGGTGGAACCTAGACTATGACAAAAGTTTTTAATTTCTGTTTTTTCTCGTTCTTCTCTCCACATTGACCTCCTTTGGTCATGCGCCGCCTTAAAAATCCGTCCAAAATCACACAACTTGACATTCTTGAAAGTATCTTGCAATAAGGATAGGACCAGAAGATGACCTCTTGAACTTTGTGTCGTAGAATATCGAACCATAATACTTCTCAGACAGTAACCTGTGAAAGGTCCTGGACCTTGGCTTTGGCGACCGGAATAAGACAATCAGCAGCTGCTACGCATAGGAGAAATAACCCGCCTACTTATAAGTCGAAGAAAGTGAGTTGTCCCGCTTGCCACGTCACGTGTTCGGATTTCTTCTCTAAGAATGTCAGTCACGAATTTGTGGTGTGCCACGGACTTGTACTGTGTCACGGAATTGGATTGTGTCGTGGACGTGGGCTGTGCAGCACGTCAGACTTCCGTCATCGTTCTGTCCACCCTGCAGGCTCCCAAGAACCGGTTTCTACACCCCCAGCCTCGCCACCCCCCCAGCTCCCTCTACCTCCCATACTTCGTCCCGAATTGCCATTGGATTTATGTCCTCCATAATGCGATTAGGGTTTCTAGTGGTCACGGCCAATTCCTTGGCTCCATCAGCAGCAGGCAGCGGACCGTAGGGAAAGCCTCTACAATCAATAGGCCTGGCATTGTTCGCAAAATTGGCTTTACCAGTCTACTGCGTCGGCCTTGAGGAAGAGGTGGGGAGGAACACACGAACAAAAAAATCCGCGTTCATTTTACAAATCGATCTTCTGTCAAAATTTCGAAAAGACCACCAGTACGTTATCGTTATAGAAGATAGTTTAGTGGTCAATGAATCAGCAACCTTTGTTCTTTTTTTATCCCCAAATCTAAAAGCTTCTGTTTGCGTGAGCATTGTGTCGATAAATGCGAAATTTATTCAAAAAGAAAAGATATATTGTATTTTCCTGACCTTTTGACACTTTGTCAGCACGCACGACGTCATATGTCCTCATCGTAGGTCGCAAGAGAAGTGAATGAAATTCTTCACCGGAAATGGGTTGTTTATTATGGGATCTTTCCTAAATTTAAAACTACGCAATCTTCTACCGACTTTGAAATTCCCAAAGAATGATCGAATGCGGTTTCCCACGAAGCGTCGCTGATGGCAACAATTTAAGAATATATTTGTCTGCAGATGATACGCCACTTTCTCTAGCCACACAAAGCTGTGTGCAAGCATCTTACTACAGCTTCACTAGGTGTCTTAGTTCGGGCAAGCTTGGCTGTTCCTGAAAGGGCCTGGTGATAGCTTGAGCTTGACTAGAGTTAACGACAGTTTTACAGAGGCTGGGGACATTCCTTTAGTACTAAAACGGTGTTAAAAGATGTTTTATGGATTCCCTAAGCGACATACGACTCAAATGGACATGCGAACCTACGGTAGAGGTACTCATTGATACTGAAGTATATGTTCATAGACGGAGCTTGTCTGTTCGCCCAGTATTGTTTATTTATTGGTGTGTAATGATAGTCCCCCTTTCCCATCTCAAAGTGCACGTATTTTTGACTCATCTAAATGCTTCTATAAGTTTAGTGTAAATAGTTGGGCAGGTGCTGAATATTAACCCCAGACCAAGTTCCCTGGTCGTATAACAAATCTTGGTTCTCTTCATTCCAGAAAGGCCTAGAGAGATACTAAAGGAGGAGAACAAGAAGAAATTAATGGTAGTAATATGATAATAGAGTGATATAGGTATAGTGATTATAGAGATGATAGTTACGTATATTTGTAGAAAATGGATTAGTTTGGAAATTTCCTTTTCATATGTGATTGTTTTGCAATATATATATATATATATAAACCGCGTGTTTGATGTTTTATTCTCTACAGAAATGAACTAAGCTAAGAAAAAAAATGTTTTGTTTAAAAGAGACCCGACGACTTTTCATGCTTAATTAACAGGAGAGTGAATGTAAAAACATGCGTTGTTTTGTGTTTAATACTACTTTAATATTTTTTTATGAGATCAACGCATCAATTTTTATACACTTTCTTTTCTATTCTTAAGTAGTCATTTTAAGATGAGTACCAAGAAGGTTTAAGAGTTTATAGATTAATTAACTCATGCAGGCTGTGAATATAAGCATGGAAGCTTTTGACACTTTGTCCTCCAGCTGTGGAATTCTTTCTAGCTCCCTGCAGGAAATCAATCGATTCGTAACCCTCCCCTCCCCCACCTTAAAAAAAATTATGTCCCTTTTTATGCCCCACACTACTGCTTGCCGTTAGTGTATTTTCTGCGAGAGCATTGATTGGTCGGGTCTAGTTTACGTGCTCTTTGTCGACTCGTGGACCTGTCTGTCAACTCAACACGGGCAAACACTGTGCTCCTTTTGTAAAGAGATAATTGATTAGTTGTCGCTGAACAAAGCCTCATGTCACAGCGCTATTGATTGGGTGATGTGTTAGTGCTCTTCATCATTATTCTGGAGTGGACGAGTGAGAGAGCAGCTCTTGGAAAAAAAATAAACTGTTCTTTTCGCTCGGCGTCAGATACAGTAGCTTCGTGGGAACAAGCCAGACATCAGGCACTTTTTGCAGATCTTTTCCTCTGAATTTTAACATTTATCGAAATCATTGTTTTAACTTTTGAATCAACAATTTTAAATTTACAAAAGTTTTTTGTTTAAAATTGCTGATTTATTGCGCTTTACCTTTAAAAAATAAAATCAGCATGTCCGATTGCCGAGCAGATATTGCTCTGTTAAGTTCGGCATACGAACACTGAACGAAGAATGTGGTTTAAGAAAAGAAGAAACTAGAAAACTCCTTTTCTCATAGTGTGAGAGTTGAATCGTCCCGGCTGCACCTTGTGCGTTTCAAGCCAAGCAACTGAACCATGTCCCCATCAAGCTACGCTGACAGTTCCATCTGGTTATCTTGTCATAAGTACGTGTAAACTAGAATCAATTCCTGACATTTTGAGCACCACTTTAAGAAAAAACTAACCCACAGAAATATACAAGAAAAACAGGTGACTGCCGCTTGGAGGAAAAACCTTTCTTAAATTTCCCAGTTCCCTTGTTTTAAACCCACAGAAAGGTTAATGGAAATATTTAGTGTCCTCCCCGTTTGCATTGCAAATCCCGACACCAACAGTGTACATGTATATAGATTCCTAGTGTGGATTTTACAAGTGGATTTCTTTTTGCGCATCGCACGCTAAGTTTGCTTTAGCATAGTTGTCATCTCATCATTATTGTCGTTGTCATCATCATAGATTCAGCAACAGCTGCAGCATTACGTCGTATTGTAGATGACAAAACTGATGGTTTGCTAGTTTATCGCAAAACAGCTCTGGCTCCCATATTACAATTGCAGGACACACGAATGGTAGAAGAACACGTTTGTCAAGCCAAAAATATATGATGTAATGTGGTATCTCTCTTTTATTATGCGTATGTGTGGGTTACTGTTTATGTTTGTGTAATAGTTGTGATTTGTACATTGGTCTGACTGCTCAGGTCAGAATGACGTAAGCTCGGAAAAGCACTTCTGTGGTATCATGGTTGCTCATTGTGAATATTGGATCATTGTGAATATTGGATCATTGTGAATATTGGATCATTGTGAATATTGGATATCTGAGTCCTGCATAAGTGACTGAGCAACCGTGTGCGTGAACGGACCTTAGAGACTGCTTGCATTTGTGTTTAAGTGCATGTGGCTGTTCCATTCATGCGCGCGCGCGTGCGTGTGTGTGTGTGTGTGTGTGCGCGCGTGCCCATGCATGTATGCAAGTGTGCGTATGCGTATGTACGCAAAGATGACGACTTAATCTGTAGTATATAGAGTAGAATATATCTGTACAGCCTGTAATGGGGGTCTGCAGCCCTCTTGGCACGTGGAATGATAAGCTTTGGCAACACTTTCTGCGCGTTTGCGGTCTACAGCAGTAGCAGCCGGTGCTTCGGCAAATGCAAATACAATGCGAAACACTTCATGCGTGTAGAATTTCTCCCTCGTGCCAGTGGAAACCACTGGAACCTTTTATAACTGGTGTCGAATATCTTTGTCGGTCTCGCAATCAGCTATCTGCAAATATTTAGAAACCATATCGGTGAATGTTTGTTGTGTGCATGAGATATGCATCTCTGAAGCGCGTGTTTGACATCCACGCTGTCACGTGTCTCTGATGAGACCGAGTGCCAAGTACCCAGTGCGTGCATGGCTTTTGTTTTTGTTTGGACAGGTAGAGACCAGTTTATTTTTAATTTCTATTTTTTATTACCTTTTCATCCAAAGTCTTTAAATGTTTGGCTTTTTAGACGTGTTAGTGTTTTAAAAACTCATCACGCACATATCCTTCTCCGTGCTCATGTATCCCATGGTGCATCGGAGACATCTCGCCTATCGCATCCGTCCATTTTGTATAAAGTATGTCGGCTTTTCGTGGACTATAACTATTTTTCCATTTTGTAGTATATCTTTCCAAAGCGTACTGTATCTCAAAGATACTCGGCCATTATATTTGCGGTTATAGACTAAATCTGACAATTTAAACACATCTGAAATAGTCTTACGACCAGAGACGCGGCGCCGCTCTTTCCGTCCAAGTCTCATGTGATTTTGATGCGTGCTGAGTCCTGAAGCTCATGGTTATCCGCGTGCCTGATATGTGCGATTACGCAAAGAAAAAGCACACGCCGGTGCACGTGCTTCCTCTCTGCGTAAACGCACATTACAGAGAAGTTCATTGGTAAACCTAACACACCAAAAAAACTGTATATTTTCACATGGATCTTTTCATAAACTTAGACGCCCGCACTTGTCAAAAATCACAGAGAATGTATGCATTTTCAAAACTGTATATTAAAGTGGTAACTGGTGGTAAGGAAAGTTTTTTTAAAAATCTCGTATTCGAAATATAATGCAGAGTACGTCTCAAGTTTATTTTGAGCCATACTTTAAGAAAAATAGCATGAGTGCCTAAGGCATTGAAATGAGAAGATAGGAAATGGGAAATGAGGTCTTAAGAATAAAACTGAACTACAAAAATCGTGCCGTGCCTAAACTGAAAGCAACAAGAATGCCGTTGTATTTATTTTCTTGCTCTTTTGCAAGTAGTTGAGGTCCATTCTGTGTTGAGGTTTTCTCTCTACAATTCGCTCTTCATTCCTTTCGTTCTATCTCAGTCCAGTTCCCTTCACACACTTTCCCTTTTGCTTATAACAGAATCCCCAGCACGTGCCGCGATCAATATACCGCCCTCACCTAGCGTCAGTGCTCTTGCACTCGACTTTGCACCCGACTTTGCACCCGACTCTTGAGATCTCATTCGCATGCTCAAATTATACGAACGCTTGCTTCTACTAATTCTTTGTGAATACATTCCAGTTAACTGGGATAATGATTCGCGTGGTCTTGATTTGTTAGAGGTTCGAGTTGCAGCGCTGCACGAACAGAAATAAATCATTTGCGGACTGAAAAACAAAGCCTTGTTATTTCTGTCGACAGCAAATCACTCAATGCCTTCTGTCCATATTTATAAATCACAGCAGTTCTAAAAAGATAGGGTTTTGTTAAGAAACTACCCTAATTACTACATATCCGATAACCCTGTAGCTAGTTTTCACATGCTTGTTTTGTCTTTGCAATGTTTCGTACATGAAGTATTATTCGAGAAAAAAAATCATCATCTTATCGGCCTATAAGATATCAGCGTTTGTTCTTTTTTGTATACTGCAAATATATATATATATACGTATATATTCAAGGGAGGCTTGCTTTTATGTTTCTCGCGTTCTCCTGTATGCTCAAGACTGTAACATGCTTGTGACAGAGTGTGTATGGACTATATATTAAGTCCTCTCGAGCAGCCTTTGTAGCTGTCCGTTCCGCCATGTTGTCCTCCCAACTTCCTTCGGACACCAGGCAGAGTTCTCTGAGCTGAGCTCACGAAATGCTACATTTTGTTGCCCCAAGTACGCTTCTACGCAAAGACGGTTCTTAACTGGGCACACCTGTTACCGCGAACCCAGTTCCACGACCTCAGAATTGTTTCTAAGCAGAAGGCCAAGATGACTCGAGCCATGAGTTCGCCGTGAAAAAGATGTTCATGCCTAGTTAAGATCGAGCCACATTAAGGATGATAGGACAGCATCGTTACCTTACGCTACAGATATGTGTGATTTCCTCAGACCGCCGAAAGTGGCTAATATATTGTCTGATGCTTCTATAAGTGGCCTAAGCTCAGCCTTGCAGGCGATGTCGGCCCACTGTCTAAAATTCTCGGCCTTGCTCTCCGAAATTTCAGATCGTCGGCCCCCATCGCCTTGCTGAGGATAAGTAAGCAGAATCTGGTTTACTGGAACGTCAGTTAATGATAAACGTTAACGTCAGGTAATGATAGATGGCACATTGTCTGTCGTCTGCTTCTTGTATATCTAGAAACGTCTAAACCCTTAAATGCCTTCCACGCAAACTGTTTCCTGCTTAACTAGAAGCTCAATTCTGGATTTCTTTTTCCTATTCATAAACCCACCTGTTAATTTACCAATGTGAGGTTTCTGTTGAGACGATTCATGTACTTTCAGACTGTTCTTAAAATAAATATCCATATTACATCTATGTATTATATGTATATACTGTGTGTTTTGAAAATCAATAACATTCTTCATTGATAAATTATTTGTCTAACAAATCTATACCTCAGCCATATCCTCTAGATAAACGCGAGTTTTGTGACACCTTTGTGCTTTTCCCCCACTGACATCTTGCTCTGCCTTATTGGTTGTGCAATAAAAAAAAAGGAGAATGTTCTATTGTCAAGTAATAGTTACACTTATATGCAATCTTTAATAATAAGACCATAAGATTCCTGATTTTAGTACAAGAAAATTGAAATGTTTTAGGTGGATCGTTGTTTTCTGCATGAGCACAGTGTCTGGATATTCGCCTACTGAAGTTTGTGTCAGTTACTGTTCACTGTTGTTGTGTTGTCCATGACTGTTATAACGTTATTGTGTTATTCTATAGTTAGGCAATGTGATTAATGTTGTTGGGACTATTCGCAATTCTCGCGGAAAGGCTCTGGAACTCAAACAGTATACGTATCAGTCTAGTCATTAGTAGTGCTGACTCTGCAGGTACTAGTAGGTGTTTAACATACCGGGTTACTGTACAGTTATAACTGCAGACTCATGTTAGCGAGTGACTCAGCTGAAAGCTACAAAACTATCATGGAGCCTCTTTAGTGTTGTCGGATAGTATGTATGTTTTCTGCATGCTTTGGAAGTGAGTATTTTTTCAATGCACCGGCGTGGGTTACATTGAAGTTGCTATCGGCTGTCAGTACATAAAAGGTGCGCGTACAATTCTAAAGGGCAACCAGGTCTTAACGAGTGCAGGTGGAAGGTTGTTGGTTCGAATCCAAGTGTGGCCAAGGATTATTTCCTGGAGTTGACCATCGTGCAAACTCCATTCGGCCATCTCTCAGGACATTAAACCGCCTGTCCGCACTGCATGGCCATCTTACTGCAATTATCAGTCTGGTGACTCAGTTGCATAGCTTGGGAATAGGACCCCATCCCCCACTAGTGCGATATCACCGCAAGGTGGAAGCACTGTCCCTGTAAATAACCAACCAACGACTGCTCTTAGGAACGGAAGGGCATGTGCGAACGTTTACTGCAACCCACCCCAGGTACTTTGAACCGTTTGAGAATCTTTGTGTGCTGTAGGGAGCTTCTCAACATAATTCATGGCTTAACATAATGCTATATGTTTGTAAGACCGTTAACATTGTAGTCGTTGCAAGAATGTTACGTTTTGCTTACATATGCTGCAGTGTGAGTGTCGTTGACTCATAACATTACATGCAAAATTCATAATGGATTTTCTTTGCCACTAAGCTTGCTGTGAACTGCTCACACAGGTATTTCTAAATGTTTGAAAGAAACAATGAGGTTAACAATAAACAAAAATATGCAATCACTGGTTTCCTTCGCGTTGCCTACATGCTTGTGTATGAAGAAATTGTGTTTGAACAGCGACAGAAGAAAAAATAAAGAATGTTTGCAGGCTGGTTGTATGCATACTCTCTCTCTCTCTCTCACCTTCACTCAACCATGGAAATCCCATGAAAATGTACGGATCCTTTTTTCATGAATTTATACAATAGAAAACAGAGAACGATGATACAGATTTCCTTACAAAATACTTTACAATTATATTACGTTGATAATAACTTCGCTAAGATTCGTTTCGTTCAAGTTACCCAATCTGTCTCACCCCTTGCGTGCGTGCGTGCGTGTGAGCGAGCGAGCGTGGGAGTGTCTGTGTACGTCCCTTTTCCCCCACCTTTTGTTTTTGTGTCTCATTTCTCTGAGAGAGAGAGAGAGAGAGAGAGAGAGAGAGAGAGAGAGAGACTCGGAACTGGGAAGAGAAGAGAAAAGCAACAGTTATAACGGGGGAAAATAAATTAAGGAGAGGAAAGCAGAAGTTCTGGACTAGAAAACTAATTGTGCTAGAGCTGTGAAACTCTGTGTATGAGGTTCTAATGCTAATGATCGCGCTTTGCAAATATTAACGCCTCGGGTATTTAGAGTGATTCTATTGAACAGTTGGAAATGCTCTTTGCTATTGGCACAAGCCGGTATAAAATAGCTTTTGCGTTGCACAGCAAATAATATGGTGTGTGATATTAAGATAAACACACCGGCTATAATAGTGACGTTGCACTCTAATTAATAATTTTGCGTCAAGAAGAGACAGCTTTCTGGAATCGAGATACAGGAGGCTTATCCGACCCAACATACGGAACCCGTGTAAATATTGGTTTCGCGCTGCCTTAGTCGTGCATCTTGACAAACACGATCAAAACGAAGTTTGACCAACGTATTTGATATGTAAAAAGAAACGGATTTAAGAGAATGTATTTGACGGAATTATACGGTAATTTTCTCCACCCTCCCTTTTCCTACGCCTCACTCTTTTCCCAACTGTTCATAGCTCACTCGTTATGCATATTCTGGAAAGTTCTCAAGCAGACGGAATCCAGCAATCGTTGGAGTCATAGGCCTACTGACAACGCATCACCAAATCAATCAGTGTACTGTGGATAGTGTTACCACCCTTATGTGCTAGCAATTTGTTTAACTCTTCACTTCCCCTTGCCTTAACTCTCATGGCCACTATGACTACAGAAAAAGTACCAGAAAGACGCGGCAAATGGCGGGGTATATATATATATATGTCACATGTATGTTAGTTCCCGAAACAACGGAGCTGCATAGTTAGCTAATGTTTAGTAACTCGCTTTGATTTCACTAACATAGAAACAGACAGTTAGAGACAGATAAAAGCGACGACTGTCGTCTTCGTTCTCATCAATTTACATTGTTGGAAAATACGAACGAACGAACGAACGAACCAACCAACCAACCAACCAACCAACCAACCAACCAACCAACCAACCAACCAACCAACCAATGCAAAATGTGTGTCTGTACCTATATTTCTGCTTGTGCTGGGAATTTAAAATGCCTAGCGAGTGTCTGTGTCGCAGATTTGGATCTTGTTTCTCACCCCCCCCCCTTCTTTTGGTTTATTTTGTTTTTGCTTGTTTGTTTTATGGGGTTTTTGTGTTTATAAGCGGTTAAATAATACGTGTATCCAATATATCTGTGCCTTCCGAAATTGCGTGAGGTCGTGAGCAATCATCATAGCCTCACGTGCAGGTTAGATGCGCTGTAAAGGCCAGCTCGTCAAGAAAACATGAAGTAATTTCAGGTGAAAGACATAGAATAGATCGTGACTACGTCTCTGTTTGCACACGAAGCAAAATGAGTCATAACAATTGACTTGAAAGAAAGAAAGAAAGAAAGAAAGAAAGAAAGAAAGAAAGAAAGAAAGAAAGAAAGAAAAAGAGATTATAAAAGACTTGAGGCTTTAAAAAAAAAGAGCTTAAGATCCAGCACCAACAGCTCTAGCCAAACAACGCATAATAGAGGAATCAAAACTTTATGAGAAGAACGCACTCACGCATACATACACCCATACGCATGCATGTGGGAAAAAACAGATATTCTCCTAAAATAAGCGAACGCATCAAAAAATAAGACATCTTTTGCGTGATCACCCATTTGCTCCCTTCCTGTTTTTTTCTTAGTTATTCCTACATTTTGGAATGTTTTTTTCGCTTTGTAATGTTTACTATTTTGGCTGTTTTATTCAGTCGCCTCTCTCTCTCGATCCTCCCTCCCTCCCCTTCCCCCCTCGCTCTCTATTTTTATTTCTGACTGTATTACAACGGTCTGTTCCGCTTGTGTCTCGCCCTCCTTCGACATGCAGTGTTTTCTTTCTTTGCTGTCTGTGTGTAGAGGCTGCAGGGAGATCAAGTAGCCAGCAGCCCTGAGTGGCACTGCAAGCGCACGTGCTTCTGCCTACACGCAGCTGTGCACGTGTCAGCCTCGGTGCTGGAGATATCGGACAGTGTTTTTACAACGCTGGCATTTTATGTTTTCTCCTCTGTTTGTTGTCCATTTTAGCACTTGTCCAGGGCATTGGCACTTATCGCAAACTTTCTAAACGATCTATTGATCGGTTCAATTCTTTTACCCTCAGCCAACTCCAATACAGGTTATAGCGTCTTCCTCCACGATCATCGCTTCTATCAGCGGCCGTCATTTTGATGACGCCTTTTTGTTGGATTCCTCATCGTCAGGATCGCCGTCATCATCACCAGCGTAGGCGCTGCAGGAGCTGTTACCACGACTATCTGCCCTCCTCCGTCACGTTCCGCATGTCTATCGAATCGGTGCAGACAGCTCGAAACAGAGATGTCACACGACAGACGAATTTCCGGTAAGCGACGTGTCATCGACTTAGTCACAGGTACACGGTTGTGGCTGCTCCCAAAAGGCTGATATGACATGTCCTGACTGTGTACGTGTTATTTGTAAAATGCCACCGGCACATGGGAACTCTTTCGTTTCGCAGAGGAATCTGATCCGGCTTAATAAAATAGTACTGGCTCTTCTTTTTGTTTGTTCTTTCGCTACCCGCTAACACCCACTTGTCCACTCCCTCCCCGGCCCATGAGTCATTTCACTCACGTCTGACCGGGGAGACATTTCTGTAACTATACAAGCCTGAATGCTGTATTTGTTGACGAAGGTAAATGTGGGGTCTTCGATCAATCACGTGCTAGTTGTTCAGGCAAATCTTGTGCAAGTAACGTGCGTTTAACGTTAAAGCTAAGTCAGATTCCTCTTAACAGCTACGTTTTGGCGTTACGATCTGTGGAGAAAAAATTCTAGCCACTTAATCACAAACTGTGCATTAGCCTGTAACGTAAACACTGATGGAACTCTGCACCTTTAGCCTCCTGCAACTGTAAAACGCCAGCCTGCAGCGCACCAGTTATGCCTGCTTGTCACCGACACAGAGAGTAGTAGGTTCGGATCCCTTGTCCGGTACCCGTGACACGTGACACTTGTGTACGGGGGTGGCTGCCGGGGGTATTTCGATCCTTGTGATGATGTCCTCCAGTTTCCTTCCTCTTCGCCACGTTACCCTTCGACCTTATCCCTCATTAGACCTGCTATCCTCATCATTAGATGGACGTCGCTGCTGGAGACATTAGACACTAGACAACCAGCCTTTAAATATAGCTTCAGGCTGTTGCTGATTTAACCATCAAGATCAGCAGCTGAGAGAAAATAAGGCGCTGATGTACCCTTTCGTAACTGCAAATTTATGAAATACAATGGACTACAACCTCTAGAAACTGACAAGGTTGTCTGTGCTCACTGTACCATCCACATGATGAAGTGGATGCTTTCAACTTTATCCCCAAATTTCGGTAGAAGAAATGGATTTGTGCTCAAATTAAGGCAGGAAGGTTTTAATAAAGAACAAATTAGGACCGAGCGCTTAAAGTATCAAATTATCACTCCAATAGGAAGTATGCTCAACATGACCGTATGCAGACGCATGCGACCAAGGGAGCTTACCGTACCCAAACACGTAGCAAAGAGAGGGTCGAAAGAAAGGAACTTGGATGCAGGAAGATTTTATTTAATGTTCGCTTGTTTTCTTTTCCCATAACATTTAATAACTTTGCTGTATCATATGCAGACATGCATTCCAAGCCCCCATAACAGCTTTTATTATTATTATTACATCCACTGAAGACTGAACACTCTAGAGACGTCACGTGCAGTACCCTTCTACTACTGCTGCACCCAAGTTGAGATTATAAACGATTGTCTCCCTTAGTCCACAGTTCTCAAATGGCGAGTGTCGATATTTGGTTTTGTCTTGAAGATCGTTAATAAAAGTTGTTCCTCCGGACCGGTCTGGCTGGATGTCGTGTTCCCTCGTTTGCGCGCACAATCATTCTGACATGCTTACATTGAAGCAAATACCTTTGGTTGAACACCACCAACCTAAACAACAACCCCCACAATCCAGCCTATCAAGAGATAAAGCCCCGGCCGCTTGTTGTAGCGCCACCTGCGCACTGACGGGATTCTGCACTGGCGGGAATTCCCGAAAACGTAAGTGGGTTTTCTACCGTAATTATCATACGTTTATGGAAAACACAAACGCTCGTTCCCTTTCTGCTTAAAAATAAAATCTTCGCATTCAAGTTCCTTTGGCTTCTCGATCATGACTGAACGCGATGGTGACGTAACCACGTACCCTCGTGCATGGTCGCGGCGATCGACGTACGTTCACCGGAAACCTTCATTTTTGTAGCCCTTATATTTCTATTTTTGATCAAACGCTGACCCTTTGAGGTATCTATAGGTCAGTGTGTCACAAATATACCGCTCAAAAGAACTGAAAAACCAGCCGCTGTTTAACAGGAAGGACACGGACATGAGTAATTTGCAAGAACACAGTATCCCTAAATTTGTTCCTGAGCACCATGGGAGGCAGCCAACGTCCATCTGCACCCAAGACGCCAGACAACGTGTACAAATCAAACGCGTCCAGGTAACAAAGCAAACATGATGGAGCGAGAAACGACAATTAATGAACGGCCAAACCATGTGTAATGTTTACATAAAGACTTATGGTGGGTATTTACGGACGCGGTTGAAAGACGGTTTGTGACCACACCTCCAAGATGACGACTGGGTGATACTGATGGCGGCAGGGCAGTTGGGTGAGAACAGGAACGCATCGGGGTCCGAAAGTTATATATAGCTGCCGATTGGGATTATCCCATTCAGCTGTTGTGACGTTGCTATAGATGGCACCGGCGTTACACCGGACAGCGAGCGAGAGGCCCACGATTTGGCGACATTTCGCTTTTTCTGTGATGCCCCTTACGTACGTCATTGGTGGTGCCCTTCTTACCAGCAAATGTTGCTGTCGCAATAAAACTAGCCCATTGTTTCTTTACATTGATGAAGACGTACGCTCCAGCGTCATTGTAACTTCCGGTTTGAGTCTGGGATCAAGTGCGTGCAGTTTGCACTGGTCTTTCAATTCTTTTGAGCAGTACAGTTATCAAATCATAAAGTAAAACCTCCATCTTTATCATATTTTCACTTCGTGAAGAAATCTTTAAAGCAACGATCGTGGACTTAATGCTGCGACCCATATATGCTTGATAGTGAACAATAAAAGAAAAATGCACTTAAATCCATCCTGTGGTTTTGTCTTTCCTTATCTCCCTCAAGTCCTTTTCGTTGAGTGAGTCCTAAATTTAAGCTGTTCAATCCTTTATTTGTTACAACACATTGTGCAACACTTTCCAAAACTGCAGAGGGAGTCGTGTATATGAAACACGCTATTACAATTACTGTGTCAGGCCGCTGCATGTGGTCAGATCGAAAAACATCAATTTCAAAGCGACTCGTGAAGAATGGTATAGCATTATGTAGTCATTGTATTTAATTATCTTGAGAGGTACCATTCAGAAACTACCGATGGAAGATATGGAAGGATTTTGTGAATCGCCATTCTGGGTAAGTGAGCACGTAATTGTTTCAAGTGTTCACCATACGTCGGTAGAGTCGTATTGGCTTTATAACTATAGCGAGTTCGTGAGTCACTCCTAAAACAATGCTACAAACACGTCCAGAGAGAAAACTGCCCCCATGTCACAGGCACAGCTGAGGGGCCAAACGCTACGCCCCTTGAACCCGCCCTTCAAATCATGCACATAACGGGCACGTGCACATACATGCACGCACTCCACCCGCGCGCACGTGCATTCACACACGCACGCACGCGCACCCTCTCTCCTCTCTCTCTCTCTCTCTCTTTCTCTCTCATATATATATATGACACTCGATCACTATGCACGCATTATAAATATATAATTCACGCAAAAATACATATTTGCTTAATATGTAATTTGCAAAATACTGTATGTGCAAAATGTCACGCCTATTTCAGAACACATCTCTAGTTTGGGACAGCGATTGGCCAGAACTAACAACATGCTTTCAAGACACAGTGCTTGTGTGGATTCCGTGTGGCTTCCTATGGCTGGCTGCATCGCCCTACACATTCCACCTCCTCAGAGCACGTTCAAATACCTATCCTATCAGCACATTGTACAAAAGCAAGCTTGTAAGTAGACAGGCTCATGCAGTTCTACGACGATCTTTGACTGCCACTCACGTTTTCTTCTCTTGATTAGCTTATATAAATGTTGGCTTCATATTGAAACTGTTTTCAGCTTCCCGTTTAAACCCTATCATTTTGGCTCAACATATTATCTCAAAATGAAGACCATTTGCAAGGGGGCTTCTGCACCTTTAAATTGTGGATTTAGGGACATCTTGAGGTTATCTGGGTATCCAAAATTCAGTTTAGTCCTGATGCACTAGATCTGACTCTGTATGTTTTTTTATGTGGCATCAACTATATATATATATATAGTGGAATAGCTAAGATGGCTGAGTGGGGGCCTGGATAGCTCAGCTG
>SMGT01007684.1:239835-252489 GCA_004794575.1 Lanistes nyassanus
TATGTACTATTAATAAATTATTATAATTATATGTATCTGTATTATTTTGAAAGAATATACCATTAACACTCAAAAGATCCATTGCAATTTGTCCCTATTCACAGATACGCTTATCACTACATTTCTTTCATTTCTGTATTTTTAGGCCGTGTGTAGTCTGCTGGCAGCAGTCATCCTAGCAGAATTGGTTGTGAGAATCTCCAACCACATACAGACCAGCAGTTCATTGTTGAAGTCTGATGTTTTTGCTGCTTTTGCACAGCTTGTTTCTACGGTACTGTTCCAGCATTTAGTTCAGTTCTCTGAAATACATTGGCATCTGTTTTTTTTAACTTTATGATCCCTAAAAGTACTGCCAGTACTTTGTTGGGCTTACCCCTAAAAGCGTGAAAATATGTCACTTCATATCTGAGGATGTAACAAGTCTCATCCCATGTTTCAAAAAGTCAGTCAGTTTCACAGTTCCACTGTCTTTATTTATTGTTGCCTGTTATACTAGATTGGGATTCCATAAGTTCTTATATTTCATACCTTTTCTTTATTGCCATCTTCTCTTTTTTCAGTCACTTTGTGTTCTATTTATGGAGACAGAGAGGAGAAAAGGTGTTATTACCTCAGGACTGCTGTTTCTCTTCATGCTACTGTGGGCAGTGTGCAGTATTGTGCCATTCTATTCACTCATCTTAAACCAGGTAGACTTTCCTGTATAGGATATAGTATTCATCAGACTTTGTTAAATTATTCATATTGGAATCCCCTTTGAGTTTGTTAATATCAGAAGACGCTTACCTTTAATTTATTTGTAAGTTACATATACCAGAACTGATGGTGACAACAAAAATGGAAGTGCTTTGAAAAGCTTAATTCTACATGCACATTAAAGGCAACTTTTTTTTAAATTTGGAATTTGTGTCAGAAAACACTGGATTAAAGGATTAATTAGCACTTGTCTGACTGCACTTGTCTGTAGCTTATACTTCCAAGTTTTATGATAAACATAATTTTTAATAATTGAACTATTGCTAATTTTCTTCATCCAAAAATTCTTTTTTGTGAAACAGACGTACACTCAGAGACTTCCTGAGTTCATCTTGTTTTACTTCAAGTACATGTTGGTTATTTACCTCATAATACTTCACAGTTTCGCTGAGAAAGCATCTTCATATGTTAGTAGGGCAAAGGTAATAACTTATAATAATTTTGTATATGTGTATATGCATGGTTTTAAAGTTTGTGAATGAAGGTTAGTGGGTGGGTGGGCAGCTGTACATGCAAACATTTATGTTTGTTCATATGTGTAAGGGATATTAGTTCATTAAATATTTTAAAAAATAAATAATTTTTTTTTATTAAAGACTTTAAAGCTTTAGGTTTGCACAAATGCATCCAGAATCCACTGAAGGTTTTATATTCACAGTACCAGTGTGTCTAAGGGAGATTACAAAGTTTAATAATAAGAAATATATAAGACATTGGTGCAAGGTCCAGGGTATATAGAAGGTGCCAGAATGTTTCCTGCTGGACCTGTTTATTGTGGTCATACGTGCTATCAGTTCTCATGTTCTCTTTTAAAAAATAAAACATTAAATGTTTATCTGCAGAAACCCTGCGCTGAAGCATCTGCCTCTTTTATTTCAAGGTTAACTTACTGGTGGCTGAATAGGTGAGCTATAAGCTGTGTTGGGGATGACAGAAGGATGTTATTTGCTTACGTCTACAATCACTTCATGAATGACACTGATGCATGACATACCTTCATCTCTCTATTTTTCTTTCTTTCGATGCCCTGTAGCTGTTAAAGCATCCACTTCCAGGGTGGGAGGTCAGCAGTTTGTGCCCCAACCAAGTCAGACTTAAGACTTCAGAACTGACAATCTAGCACGTGCCTTGCCAGACACCATTCTCTTCCTTTCTGAAAAGCAGTCCACACTGTTAAAAAGACTTTGTGTCACAGGTTTCTAATTTATCCTCGTTTTGATTTGTCCTGATCTGGCTTTTATAACTTCTTTGTTATGTGCTAATGTATTTTCTGCAGCAAAGTATGATAAGGTCGGCTTGTTTTCAAGGTTGATGGTGTCAGGGTTTAAAGCACCGCTCACAGAAGACAAAGTGAATGATCCCAGCCCACAGCAGCTGGCACAGAATGTGATGCCTGCCTTTTTGAAAAACTGGCAATCAGCTGCAGCCTCCAAGTTAGAGGAGAGAAGACAGTAAGCAAGAACTGTGTGTGTGTGTGTGTGTGTGTGAACTGAAGGTAGTGTGTGTGTGTGTGTGCACGCATGCGCATGCATGTTAGTGCATGTGTGTGTGTGTGTGCATGTACATGCATGCATGCCTGTTTTTATAGTCTTTTAAAAAATAGCTTTTGTATTTTGCCGTACATTTCAGAGTCATGGGGGTGGGAGAGGTGGAGAGATGGAAAGGAGAAGAGGGATTGTGTATGAGTATCGCTCATTGCAAGTGTTAATTATTACCCTGTCTTTTCCAGCAGATAGAAATATAATTCTTCTTCTGCTGCTGCTTTGTACTGTTGTCTAAATGTGCAGGTTGTCTTCACATCACCCAGTTTGTACCATTGCCTTAATGTACAGGTTGTCTTCATATCAGCCAGTCTGTACAATTGTCTTAATGTACAGGCTCTCTTCACATCAACCAATTTGTATCGTTGTCCAACTGTACAAATTGTCCTCACATCAGCCATTTTCCCTCCCAGGAAGTCTAAACTGCAGCAACAGAGACTCAGCCATGTGACAGACCCAGTAGTCTCCATTCACTTTCCAGACACTGATAAACTAGAGCCCCTGCTGTCGATAAATGAATCCGACAGTAAGTCTGCAAACAACATCAAGGAATACAACAAGGTCTCCTTGTTCAGGGTGTTGTGGAAGACATACGGCCTGAGCATTCTCATGGCTCAGAGTCTGCAGCTAGTCAAAGAGTTTCTGTGGATAAGTCAGCCTTTGCTACTTGGGTGAGAATGCATTTTATTATAATGTTGTAAACACACACACACACTGACAACCAGATTTTGCAAACCTCCATGAGGGCTGTGGGAGACAAATTTTAAATTGCAACTAAATCTGCTGAAACTTGTTTCAGGCTTAGGTATGTATCCATTTACAAAAAACAATAAGAATTATCATTATAGATAACAAGTACAACTTCTGAGAGTGGTTGCTTTCTTTGTACAACCACGTTCAGGAAAGGAATAGTGTATCCAGATGATGGGCAGCACCTGCAGATTATGACACATTTTAGTAGAACAAAATCAAATTTATCTGTAGTAGAATTACCTTCTTATTTTGTGTTATTTTAGGAGAACTGTCCCAAACCTGTCTTTAATACCACACCTTATAATGTGTTTGGAGATAATGCCACAGATTCAGGTATAGACACCAAAGATTTATGAACATGGAATATTTTTTTCTTAAATCAGATGTCTGATTGACTTTATCCAAGACAAGACAGCACAAGCTTGGAAGGGATACTTCTTTGCAGTCCTGTTATTTGTGTCCATCATTCTGCAAGCAACCTTAGATAAGTGGATTGTCCACAGTTGCGGATGCCTTGGTCTTCAAATCCGTACAGCCTTAATGTCAGCTATTTTTAGGAAGGTAATACATTCCTCTTTGCTTCCAGAATATTTCATGTCAGTACAATAAACACACATATTTAATACCAGTCCCTGGTTCTACCTACTCCCTTCACATCATGTTGGTGTCTGTCACAGGCATTGACTATGGATGCAAAGTCCAAGAGAGAGTCATCAACGGGGGAAATAGTAAACCTGATGTCCGATGATGCTGAACATATTGAGTTGACCATGGCCTTTTCATCCGCAGCCTGGGGTTGTGTCATGGACATCCTAATCTGCCTGTATTTCTTGTACAGTGTTCTTGGGCTGCCTATGTTTGCAGGTTTGAAGACCCTTTGAACTATGGTTTGAAAAGACAAGGGCTAGCAGGCCAGAGAGAATATAAAATCCTTCATAATATGTGTAGTAGAAACAGCTGTTGTGATTGTTTCATTCATGGAAAGAGGGTTAACAAGTGTGTTGTTTATAAAGTGGATTCAGATACTGCCTGGTACATTTATGTCTAAGGCACCATGGTATGACTGCACAACTGAAAACCAGTTGAATAAAGTAGCTATAGTCTCCAAAGATGGCAGCCAGCAAGCTATCTGCTATCATTCTTTTCATACTTTTTCAGGTTTGGCATTGCTGCTTTTAATGGTTCCCACTAATGTCATTCTGTACAAGTGGGTCAGAAAATTGCAAGATGAGCTCATGAACTTGAAAGATGAGCGTTTGAAGGTTCTCAATGAGGTTCTAAATGGAATCAAGGTATTTTATGTTACTTTTATGCGTTGTCATCAAAATAAAATGATAAGCATGATTCTACTATTTTTAGTGACTGTTTATGTACAGATAACTCCAACAAAGGTACTGGCAGAGCTCAAACATAACCGTATGTAGACGCATGTGACCAAGGGAGCTTACTGTACCCGTAGCAAACACGTAGCAAAGAGAGGGCTGAAAGAAAGGAACTTGGCAGATCTGCGTCTACACTCTACACACGGTTATGTTTGAGCGCTGCCAGTACCTTTGTTGGAGTTATCTTTCGATAATTTAAGTGTTCGGTCCTCAATTGTTCTTTATTAATTGTTTGTGTACAATCAAAAGAACCTAGGCTAGCTTGCAGGAGCATTTGTACTTGCCATTCTGCTCATAAGAGTGGTCGTAGGGCCCATTTGTCCTGTGTATTTTATGTGCATCTTTGTACATGTACAGGTAATAAGATAAGCCCATGCAACCTTACCCTGGTTTGCATTGCTAATCCAAATGTTTAATGCTGCCTGTACTTAACCTGATCAGACTCTATGACAAAGTTTATGACCTGCACATCTTCACAGCTGTATTAACCACTTCTGGTAGGGTCTGGCATGCATTACTATTACTTGTTCATAAGACAAGTCTGTTATGACCATGCAGGAAGCAGCTGCAGATGGATTGCTTGATGGGTCAGAGTTTTCTTTTCCAAGCTGCATTCCAAGTGTTTTAGAAACTGCAATACCGACAGCCACAGGGACTTATTATGTAACAGTGTGGAGTGCTTGGGCGTGGTGGGTGTGGTACATCGTAGAGTTTTATTGTATTCAGATCATCAAAATGTATGCCTGGGAGAAACCCTTCTTCAGAAAAGTCAACACTATCAGAGAGAAGGAACTGAGCATAAGAAAGAAACACGCCATCATGGAGATCTTCCTGCATTTCTCATGGACAGTGGCCCCCTACATAGTAAGTATTCATAACCCCATACATAGTAAGCAACTGTATCCTCTATGTAAATGTTGCACCCTATATACAAGTAAACTGTAGCACCCTATATAGCAACTACCATGGCACCCTATCTACTAGTAATTGTAACCCCCTATATAGTAACTGTAGCATGCTATATTCACATATCACCTTATATACAGGTAACTGTAGCACCCTACAGAATGTGTATAAATAAGTAACTGTAGCACCCTATATAGTAACTGTAGCATGCTATTTTCACATATCACCTTATATACAGGTAACTGTAGCACCCTACAGAATGTGTATAAATAAGTAACTGTAGCACCCTATATAGTAACTGTGCCACCCTGTATATGTAGCACCCTATAAACAACCATACTGTAGCACCTTGTATATGCTTCCCCCATATCCATTAAATATATATACATTAAATACAAGTAACTGTACCAGCCTATATAGCAAGTATAACTGTGCCACCCTATATACATGTACCACCTTATATACAAGTAACTGTAGCTACCTTACCTATATAGTAATTGTACCACTCTATATGCATGTACCACCCTTAATACAAGTAACCGCATGTAGCATCCTATAAACATGTAACTGTATGCATGTAGTAAGTCACCATAGCCCCATATATAGTAAGAGAGCATTTTAATGGCTTTTTTTGTATTTTTGAACTTTTCTAAGGCCGGAAGAAACAGTGCAGTCCACAATAGGCCTGAAAGAAGTTTAGTTGTGTCTTCCTCCTGCCTCACTCAGCAGTTCTAAAACCACAGAAAGTGCACACATGTCCAGAGCCCTGGGACAGTGATACTTTGATCAAACTTTAACCCTAACACCAAGCTGACATTTTATGACCTAATTCGGCTGATCTGATGGGGGATGGGGTAAGAGGGAGATGAATAGTGAAGGGCACTTAGGTACGAAAATCAAAGGGAAAAAATCTTTTTGAAAAGGAAACCTAAATAATGCTGCTGTATTGGTGGTTGCCTCCCTTGGACTTCAGTCTTTCTATGACTTTCACCATGTTTAGTCAAGACTAATGACAATTTTATGTGTCTTTTTGTTGGTGGTGCTGATTCAAATGTTCACCCAATTAATGGCGGCAGGATGTTAACCAACCAATAACCAACCCAATTAACGGCATTGAGTGCATGAAATTTTTAGGACTTGCCATACAGATTGTGGTACATTTACAATGAAAATTGTTCATGAATTTTTTTGTTGTTGTTACTTGTCAGGTGTCTGTAGCCATGTTTTTAACATACATCTACGTGAATGAGAAGCACCATCTTGAGCCCAGGACAGCATTTGTCACGCTATCCCTAATGAATATTATCCGTATCGCCATGAACTGGGGTCCATGGGTAGTCAATGCCTGCATCAGAGCAGTCGTGTCCGTGAGGCGAATTGACTGTTTCCTGAACCAGCAAGACCTTGATTTTGACAGCCTGCTAAAAATATCTCATCAAGGTGACTACCCCATGTCAGACCATGTCAGTTTATTTCTAATGAAAGGGAAAAAAAATTGTTGGTTTTCTCACTAGTCAGGCTGCTAGATAGCAAAACTGCTTCCCTTTTATTAAAGCTACGTTCAATCACAAGCAACACCACCTACAGTATTTTTACATACAGTTTTCTCTGACATTTACAACAATCTAAACTTTGATATTTCTTTCTTGATTTCAATATTGAAAAAGCAGTGTTAACTGTTTCTTCCTTCAAGACTTGCCCGGCCAACAGAACAATGTGTATTATGTTTTAGGGATATATGTGTAAAATGTAATTTATTCTAGAGGTTATCTTACATGAAAAGTGATTAGATCCGAGTAAGTTAAATGAAAAACAAAACACGGTTTCATGTTTTTGAATTACTTTGTTTTTGTTTTTGTTTTTTTTTTGTTGTTTTTTTTGCTTGTTTCTTCAGAGCCTGGTCCATCATTATCCATCAAAGCTGGAACATTTGCGTGGGATGAAAACTTAAGTCCTGCCCTTCAAAACATCAACATGGAGGTCCCCCAGGGGTCACTTGTGGCTGTTGTGGGTACAGTCGGCTCAGGTAAATCCTCACTCCTGTCAGCTTTCCTGGGAGAAATGCATAGGATCACAGGAAAAGTCTGCATTAAAGTAAGCATAAATTATAACTTGATTTACTCTCTTAGCCAAGGTTTTCGTTACATATGGGATAGATGTAGTCATTGGATTTTAATATATATACATGCATCAACATGCCCTTTGACACAATTATTACTGAACAGCATTGCTAAAACACATATTTCACAAAATAATGAAAATATTTATGTGTAAGAAATCTGTAAATTGTGATTCAGCTTAACTGATTTTTTTTGTTTGAATTTTGTAGTTTATATCAGATACTTTTGTTTTAGTGTGGTGGGGAGAGGCATTCTGAGCTCTGTATCAGTCATGTATTTGTCTACTTTATGCTCAAAGCTTAATTACATTTCTGCTCCCATTTTGTCATCTGAAATGTGTACATGTGTGGACATAATTAAGACAGGAAATGTTACCAGATAATCAACATCTGACAAAGTGAAGATGTGTCTAGGGTTCCTTGGCATACGTGCCACAGCAGCCTTGGATACAACATGACACTGTCCGGGGGAATATTCTGTTTGGAAAAGAGATGAATCAAGACATGTTTGACCGATGTGTTGCTGCCTGTGCATTAGGACCTGACCTGGACACCCTGCCTGGGGCGGACTTGACAGAAATTGGAGAGAAGGTAACCCAGTTTTACACCTGCTTTTTTGCAAGCCTCAGGTGTTCAGGTATATGCTGTTAATACATATGTATTGTATATACTTTGTATGTTTCTGACTTCTTTGAATCACATTACTGTTTCTATTTCTATTTTCTGTGATGATATGTATAATCATGTTTCCTATATTTTATCTTTACCACCAGCATGATATGCTAGTTCCTGTAAATGTAACTGATTTCCTATACAGTTTATCCAGATGGTGTAATAGAATGCTTAAATGATACCTGCAGAAAGGTAAAGTTGTGAATGGACATAAAATTGTTTTCCTTGTTTTTCTAAATGATCACTCGTAGTAGCTCCGTGTGATGCATTTGGTTGTTTTACTTTCGCCGCTGTTTCCACAACAGGGAATAAACCTGAGTGGGGGCCAGAAACAGAGAGTGAGTTTAGCTCGAGCCGCATACAGCTGGGCGGATGTATACCTCCTGGATGACCCTCTGAGTGCAGTGGACATTCATGTGGGCTTGCACATCTTTGACCAGCTCATTGGTCCTCAGGGCCTGCTGGCTGGGAAGGTAAAGTTATCCTTGTTTAGAGGAATCCCAGCTCCTCATGTCAAGCATTTCTACCTTAACATGAAGACTATACTGTCAGAGACACACTTAGATCATATTGGTCACCCTGTTAACATGGAGACTGTACTGTCACAGACACAGATCATATTGGTCACCCTGTTAACATGGAGACTGTACTGTCACAGACACAGATCATATTGGTCACCCTGTTAACATGGAGACTGTACTGTCACAGACACAGATCATATTGGTCACCCTGTTAACATGGAGACTGTACTGTCACAGACACAGATCATATTGGTCACCCTGTTAACATGGAGACTGTACTATCAGAGACACAGATCATATTGGTCACCCTGTTAACATGGAGACTGTACTGTCACAGACACAGATCATATTGGTCACCCTGTTAACATGGAGACTGTACTGTCACAGACACAGATCATATTGGTCACCCTGTTAACGTGGAGCCTATACTGTCACAGACACAGATCATATTGGTCACCCTGTTAACATGGAGACTGTACTATCAGAGACACACTTCATTTAGGTCACCTTAACATACCAAACTTCTGTTTTCACCACCCTGCTGATATTATGGCTTGTCTTGTTTGACAAGAAATAGTGCAACATCGTATCACCTTTCCATTCTGTTCACATTAGACACTACATCCATGTCTCATGCATCTACACCCTGCTGATACTTTGTCCCTTGCCTCCTGCCATGTCCAGACTCGGGTGCTGGTGACTCATGGCGTTCACTGGTTGCCATACGTGGACATGATCGTCATGATTAAAGATGGCTGTGTGGTAGCAAATGGGAAGTACAACGATCTCATCAAATCTAGCCGGCTGTTTGCTCAGTACCTCCGATGCTGTATGACTGAGGAAGAGGACAGTGATGATGAGCAGGAGCCTGAAGGTGTGTGTGTGTAGGTGTGCATATGTGCTTGTGTATGAGTGTGTGCATGCATATGTGTGTGCATATGAGCATGTGTGTGTGTGCATGCATATATGTGTGCATATGAGCATGTGTGTGTGCATGCATGTGAGCATGTGTGTGTGTGTGCATGTGTGTGTGTGCATGCATATGTGCATGCATGTGAGGATGTGTGTGTGCGTGCATGCTTTTGCATGTGTGTGTGTGTGTGTGTGTGTGTGTGTGTGCACATGTATGTATGTATATGCATGCACATGCTCCCACATGGATGAAAAGGATTTTGAGGTGTGCGTTGACAGGAACTGGCTGTGTACTTTTCAATGTGAACAACAAAGGTCACAATACTGAATACATCTTGTGACAAGGAAAGGAGAGGGTGATGAATGTCATGAAATATGGTGGGGGGAGGGGGGAGAAGAGGAAGAAGGAGGAAACCAGAAAAAACGCTAACAACCAGCCCCTGTAAACAGCCCCTGTAAACAGGGGCTAATACCAAGTTTAAAAAGGTGTTGGTCAATATAAACCTGCATCCCCCTGTATTGGTGACAAACACGTGGACAAACTTGGGATTCAGATGAAACGGGCTTAAAATGAACACAAAAGTAAAATCTGTTTGCATATTTTAATAGTCAACTACACAACCCTTCGTGTCAACAACAAAGGAAATTACAACAGTGTTGATAAGAGCCATAAACAACATTTCATTAGTTTCATTATATTATTTGTACAACATGTTTTATATCACTGCTTTTTCCACGTTAACCTTGCTCTGCAGTTCTGCAGATGAAATATCAAATCATGCAACAACTAGAAGCCATCCCACTGGCAGAAAAAGATGAAGACATATCGTGCAATAACAGTCCCGTCCACATGCGCAAAGCCGGTGATGCTAACGGAACAGCTTCTAGTGGAGATGTCAGATGTCACCGATTCACATCACAGTCAAGCAGAGAGAAAAGAAGGGAGAAGGAGGCCGACAAAAGTAAAGAAGTGCTGCACCATGATGTGGCTCAGAAGAAACACGTTCTAGTGGAAGACGAGACCCTTGAAGTTCGTAAGGTAATGTTCGTTAGGGATAAAACATACGTGTGATACCTGGCATGCTTATTCTGTTAAGCTCAAGAGCCACATCAAAATGTCTTGTGCATGCAGACCAGATTTTGATGAAAACAGGCCAAGTTGACTTTAAGGGGTCCAATGCATTAGAAGCCACAAGAGTAACTGCTTGCAATGGCAACTGAGCTCGATCCTACTAGAGGTAATGGAAAACATCTGAGGAAGGTTCCTGGTGGTGGTAATGTGTGAAACTACAAAAGAAAAACCTCCCCAAATTGGGTACCTGTGATTTTTCTTAAATATTCCGGGTAAGATTTCTTCAGAAAAATTAGTAAATAGTCAATATACTACATCCACAATAGTGCATACTGAGATGTGCATGTTTGCTGATCTGTGAAGAAAGGTGTCTCTCTTATTCACGTACATGAAGACAAGTTTGTACCCCTCTCATAAGCACAATTACAGACTAAAATATTGCCTGGCTGAGTAATTTCAGCAAGACTTCCTGTATTACAAGCATTATCAGCTGCATGAAGTTCATGTAAATCTGTATTTCAGTGAAACCGACTTGATTTCAGATCAAATGGCATGTCATTGCCACACTGATCCGCTCTGTGGGACCAGTCTATTTTGTTGCCATGATTGCTGTGTTCATTTTGTACCACGGGGCATCAGTGGCCGCCAACATCCATCTGAGTAGGTGGACAGATGACACAAGACTACAAAACTTCACTGCCATGCCAGCAAACAGCTCTGAACGGATGGACCTCAACCACTATTACCTCAGTGTTTATGGTGGCTTGGGAGCTGTTCAAGGTGGGGGAAATGGGTTCAATGTCATTTATTCTTCTTCTTTCCCATATGCAAATTTCTACAACGCCCTCTCTCTCCTTCCAGACCTCATTACGATTGAGCCACCAACAGTTATCCTCCACCAGTTTGTCAGACCATTTAATTTAATTTTTTCTTTTTTTATTGGTGTCGTGTCTCTTGTTTTCACGGTTTTAACGTGTATACACCAAAATGCTGTATTTCTGCCCTAACACTTTCAGATTTTTCTAATTTGTAAATTTCATTAATGTGTGATTTATCCATCTACGATATCATACCAGTTTCAATAACTCTTTCATAATATTTATTGTGACCTGTTATTTAGCCTGCCAGTGAATTTGGATCTTTTTCCGGAAGAAAATCTATACAAGATGAAATAAATGCATTGCATGAAAGTCAACAAAGAATCAAAATTGGAACTTTTATTCAAAATTGTAAAAGCAGGTGCCTAATTACTATTAGTAATTGCATGGGTGGAATATTTAACAATTAAAGCATTTGTACGTGATCCTGGGAAGAAACTGCATAACAAACAGAACAAATGAAATTGGAGTTTGCATAATCACTGAGCCTGCTTCAATCACAAATTACTAGGTAAAACAGGCAGAAAAGCAACACCTAGTAGCCAGTAGCCATAGCAACCAGACAGTACAGGAAAAAATAGTGTGGATGTAAAGAATGTTGTATTGGTAAGAAATGGAAGTTGACAAAGTGCAGTTGGTAAAAAACTTTCTTTGGTATGACAAGGATTTTTTTAAAAATTAGTTGGCTAACATCTTCTCTCTGAAAATAGTTATTCAAATTTGTAGTAAGAAGAAGCAAACAATCAGAATAAGCTGAGGACAACATAATAAAGAACAAATGAGGACAGAGCGCTATAAATCATCAAATGATAACTCCAACAAAGTACTGGCAGCACTAGACACAACCGTATGCTGACGTATGTGCCCAAGGGAGCTTACCGTACCCAAACACGTAGCAAAGAGAGAGTCAAAAGTAAGGAACGTGGCAGATCTTCTAGACAGATCAACCGTATGCTGACGTATGTGCCCAAGGGAGCTTACCGTACCCAAACACGTAGCAAAGAGAGAGTCAAAAGTAAGGAACGTGGCAGATCTTTTTTAGAAGAACTGCCATGTTCCTTACTTTCGACTCTCTCTTTGCTACATGTTTGGGTATTGTAAGCTCCCTTGGGCACATACGTCAGCATACGGTTGTGTCT
>SMGT01007684.1:253037-266651 GCA_004794575.1 Lanistes nyassanus
ATGATATAAACTTTGTACAATGCGAGTGACTGATAAAAAAATCCCATTTCAGTCAGATGATGTGGTAGTGTGCATTCTGCTTGCAAATACCAAGCTTCAGATAAAGTATACTCTACCCGAAAAGCAGATTAAATTTGGCATTGGAGAGGATGGCATGTTCAGACTGCACAGTCAATCTTCCCCAGTCAGCCTGGCAAAAATTTAGTACCCCATCAATGTATCATCCTTTTCAATGTTAGTAACACAATTTTATAACTAAAATGTCACCTCTATCTTCTTTTTTTTTGCAGAGATTTTATGTTGCAACCTCCCGTCAGCTGGGGAGACTGGATTCTAAATTCCGTGCGCCCATCTACAGTCACTTTAGTGAAACTCTACAAGGCTGCAGCATTGTCCGAGCTTTTGATGCTCAGAACAGATTTGTTGAGCAAGCAGAAAAGAAGATTGATGAGAATACACGCTTCCGCTTTCATCTGTATGCTGGAAATAGGTGTGGCAAATGAAGGAAATCTCCCCTTTTTTCAAAATTCAATCCAAGGGGATATTGTTTATAAAAAGAAAAAAATTGCTACCTAAAGTTTACAAATCAACAGTGAGGTTAGGTAAAAAAAAAATAAAAAAAAATAACTAATTGGAAATGATGTGCGAGGAAATAACATTTTGTTACAAAGAAGCAGCCAGAATTGTTAAAATGGTTACTTTTAATTTGGTTATAAGTGTGTAATGTGAATGGACATAAAACATGTTAAGGTTTGTACAAGAACAATGGCTAGGACAAATGCATCCCATTTATCATGTCCTATAGGTAAGTGTATTAGAAAGAATCTGTGAACAGTTTAATTATTGATCCTTCAGGTGGCTTGGCTTCAGGCTGTCTCTTCTAGGAGCACTAGTTGTGCTAACTACATCCCTTGTAGCAGTTGCTACAAGACAGGCCGAGTCAGCGGGCTTGATGGGTCTCGCTTTTCTCTATTCTCTGGAAGTGAGTCTGGCTCACATTTTAACCTTTTTTTTTTTTACACTACTGCTATGATTCAAAGGAAAAGAGGAGTGGTTGGCTACTTGATTATTTAATTTTTACCAAGCTGTTACATTCAGAATAGGGTAATTAGGTTTACATTCCAATCTTTAATCCTTAATAAAAAGCTGTTACCATTTAGGATGGGCAGTCTGGCTCACATTGTATTCACTAATTGTTATCAGGCTTTTACTCCATGATTCACCCATATAAAGAGGTGGATAACACCATTGTTAGAAAGTTATTGTGAAAACACTTGAGGTGGTCCATGTGTCTTGTTTGTCTCAGATCACAGGAATTATGGACTTTTTTGTGGGTTCCTGGAGTACTTTGGAGACAGATATGGTCAGTGTGGAGAGGGTTAAGCAGTACATTGATCTGTCTGTTGAGGTAAGTTATTATCCAAATATTACTATTTGCCAAAGTTGTAAAGGGTAGCAATACTTCTATGTTGTTTGGGCTGTTTGACCCCAGCATGCCAACCTTGTATAGTAAAAGAGAAAGCCTGACCTTTAGTCAATTCCTTACCAACAGGCGCCATGGGAAATTTTGGCATATAAGCCTCGGGATTCTTGGCCAGAGCATGGTGAAGTCAAAATGGATGATGTTGCTCTACGCTACAGAGATGGTCTGGATCTTGTACTGGATGGCATCTCAGTCCATGTTTCAAGCAACGAAAAGGTACTTGCATTGAACTCTACAAATAAACAGATTAATACCTCTGCTCACCCAAGGGTTTTAATTAAAATAAACATTTGAAGCCATTTACTTTCCGCACACAAAATGCACAGGTGGGTGTTCGAGTGTTGTGTTGCTTCCGTTGCAAGTGAATGGATGAGACAAAACATGTACACAAGTCTATACAGTCAAATGATAATGTTCATCTTCACCGCAATCCGCTTCCTCTCATCTGCTTTACAGTTTGTTTTGTTGTTTTGTAGGTAGGTATTGTTGGAAGAACAGGGGCAGGCAAATCTTCTCTGACTGCAGCACTCTTCCGGCTAGTGGAGTTGGCAAAGGGCAAAGTTTGCATTGACGACCTTGACACTTCACTAATGGGCTTGCATGACTTAAGGTCTAGAGTTGCCATACTACCACAGGTGAGAAGACTCGCCTGAGTGAAAACTGAAAACTGTGTTGGAAATCAGTGTATGGTTGATTTCTCAGATATTCAGGTTTCCTTAAAGATAAACACCATGCCCATTTCAGGTGATGATCTTGTAGTGCCATGTTCCATTTAGACCTGCTACATAACTGCAGATACGAAATATGTAGCCTTCCAGCTCCACGCACACTGTACTTCACCTGGTGTGTGTAGCATACTGTATCAAATGCAGAAACCTTATAGCTTGCTGGATAAGAGTGAGTGAAAATTGTATCATTTCTGCTTCTCTGTCAGTGGGTCACCAACATGATCTCCTCTGTGTATTTGTTGGATAGCAAAATGATGTTCTTTATGTATTTATTGACTGATAGCATTATGTCATTAATGTGCCTGTTGATGAAGCACTCCAATATCCCCTAATGTATCTGTTTAATGACACCAGCATTTCCTTGATGCATCTTTTGACAGCCACCTTTACATGCTGGATTTATTTCCATTTCTTGCAGGATCCAGTCATTTTCGCTGGAAGCCTTCGGTCAAATCTTGATCCTTTTGCCCAGCATAGTGATGACGAAGTGTGGACTGTGTTGAAACATGCTCATCTCAAGTCTTTCGTCACCAGCCTGCCTGATGGTCTGCAGCATGACTGTGGAGAAGGAGGAGGAAATCTGAGGTAGAGCTCTTATTAAGTAATAGTGTGAGGTACGATGCTAACAACAGTGTGAGGTACAACAGCCTAAGGTACAGTGCTAACAGCAGTGTGAGGTACGATGCTAACAACAGTGTAAAGGGCTTCCTACACTTGCAATGCTCTCAACATTGAGTTCCACAGTGCATTGCTTGTTGAAACCAGTTAGGAGCATACGCGTATGTGTCTTCTACAAGAATATCACCACACGACTCCACCGAAAGCAGACGCTTCTTGCGAATGTCACACGACAGTTTCATGACCCAGCCGTCTCGCAATCGACTGGTGAACTTCCCGTACTAAGTCTCTGTTTGAATAGTCAGGGGATGTGTTTTCGTATATGCTGGGATGGTGCTGCAAGAGATCAATTAACTGGAAAATCGTTTTTTCTGACCAGATGACTATCAATCGAAGGCCTAACATGATCACGACCAGCGCTAGACCACACTGCACTAAATAGCAGGATTGTTTCTGATTGGCTGACACGCTTGCAACATTGTGATCCCCTAAAATGTTGAGAGGCCTCCCTGAAACATTTTCGCTCAACGTTGCAACTTCCATATATGGTAAACATTGCAGAGAACATTGCAAGTGTAGGAAGCCCTTTAAGGTACAGTGCTAACAACAGTGTGAGGTACGATGCTAACAACAGTGTGAGGTACGATGCTAACAACAGTGTGAGGTATGATGCTAACAACAGTGTAAGGTACAGTGCTACCAACAGTGTGAGGTACGATGCTAACAACAGTGTGAGGTATGATGCTAACAACGGTGTAAGGCCCAATGCTCATAGCAGCATGAGGTACAGTGCTAGTAATAGTATGAGGTACAATGCTGGTAACAGCATGAGGTACAATACTAGTTTTACTGTGAGGTACAATGCTAACAGCAGTATGATGTACAGTTCTAGTTACAGTGAAGTAAAATGCTAATATCAGTCTGAGGTAATATGCTGGTAAGCTAAAAGGTACAATGCTGTTTAAATAACAGTGTGATGTACAAGTACGGTGCTAGTTACAAGTTAGGTACAATCCTAGCTAGTTTGAGGACTAAGGCTAGTTTAAGTTACAATCCGAGGCTGAAGGCTAGTAACAGTCTAAGGTTCAGTGGTGTAGTCTGATGTACAAAGCAAGTAACAGGCTGAGACACAATGCCAGTAAACAAAGATGGCATGGCAGACCTGATGACATCCGCATTACATGTTAGGGCTAAACATATCAAATCTGGCTACAACCCCCATTAATTTTGCTTCGTACTGAATGAGTATGATAAACACCTGCACTGCTTGTGGTGAAAGATGGGTAGGAACATAGCAGTGCCACTTGTCATAAGCTTTACATTTAGATCAAACAGCGCATTTCCAATCATCTTAACATTGTATGTTCAGCAACAGTTTGCAGATGAGTCAGGACAAGACCCCCACACACACACATCTCTGATGCCATTTTGTTGTGTCCAACGCAGTGTGGGGCAGAGACAGCTTGTGTGCCTAGCCAGGACTTTGCTGCGCAAAAATCGAGTGCTGGTACTGGACGAAGCCACAGCTGCTGTTGACATGGAGACAGATGATCTCATTCAACAAACTCTGCGCACTCAGTTGGCAGAATGCACAATTCTGACCATTGCCCATCGCCTGAATACCATCATGGACTATGACAAGTGAGTTTATGTGTGACAGAGGGAGAACGCAGAGTTTGACACTGCAGTGGTTTTAATCAATACCTGATGACCCATGCTGTAGAAGCAAAATTAGTGGTATGAAGAGTTGTTTGCATTTCATACCTTGAAATAAAGAATTTATACTGCAAAAGGGACCTGGCATTATGGGATGGGTGGGTGGGGGGAAGAATATGGTCAGGTACCAGCTTTGACTGACATTGAATTGCCTACATGAGGTTTTCAAAGGGATCAGGCATATATTAAAAAAATTAATTAAATTGCTGAGTGAAACTACAGTTGAAGTTTATATAAGGAAAATAATTTAGGACTGTGAGGAAGAATAAGGAAAGAAAACAACGGTTGTTGAGTAGATGTGATGTGGTTTCAGTGCAAGTGATGAAGCAGCTCAGCGATGCAGTAAATGCCATGGGGCTATAATCATGTTAGTCTGTCATGGGATGATCACTCAGATTCCCTTCAGCGTTTTAGCATCATCCCATCTTCCAGTGATTTTCTTTTTTTGTGGGGGACAGGGAACCGGTACCTACTTTTAAATCATTTTGAACACGACAGATATGGCAATATCTGTGATGCAACCCAAAAATAAGAACGTAACTTTGGGAAAGATGTAAATTTAGACCCAGTTCAGGAGCCCAAGTATGTCTTAGAATGGTGACACATTTATCCCAAGATAAAGACCTTTCACGTGACTCATTCTGCTCTTCCACTACTTCTCTGCAGAATCCTGGTTTTGGAGAAAGGACGAGTGGTGGCTTTTGACACTCCACAGAATCTGCTTCAAGATCCGGACAACATCTTCTACAAGATGGTGGAGAGTGCAGGACTACTTACATCTTAAAGTTTAACATGTATCTTTAGCAGTAAGCACCTGAGTGGTGAGTAAATTGATCCCCCCACCCCTTTTTTTGGACAAGACTAAAGAAGATGAACTGTAAGAACTTTCTAAAAGTTGGTCACAGCATTTTGTAAAATGTGTGCAGCACAAACACAGATGTATGGAATAAATGTTTACCAAGTGCCCATTCTTGTCAGTTTCTGGGAGACAGCGTAAAATAATGAATCAGTCTAGATATACTTCTGAACATACCAGCTTTAAACGGAGAACCCCAGAAATCCATCTATGTAATTATCATGGAAGTTCAGCATTACATCCATCAACATTCAACAGTGTCCTTCATTGCTCAGCCACACACTGAAAGTGGCCTTGACAATCTGTACCAGTAACTCACCCGACAGTATTTTTTTGTCCGAGAGGGGACGGAGGAGAGGATGACAGAAAGTCAAACTTTTTTCTTTGAAGACTCAAGACAGTAGTATGTTTTGCTCAACTATGCAGTATTTATTATCAGTTTTCAGCATAGTTTTCTACACAACGTGATCCAGCATTCTGAAAGGTTCTAGAAAATATGACATAGCATGCACCCCAACTTTCTCTTTCATTCACCACGAAAGCATGCACACACACACACACACACACACACAAATGTGCACCAGAGCACCTTGTTTAGCTTATGGCCAGAGAACTGGGATGGAATTTATATGCATATCACACACATATAACCAATGAATTAAGAACTGGGAAGGGATGAGCTGATTTCAAGCATGAGTCAGTGCAAGTGAAGTTTCCTTTATGCAGCAGCATGCACTGGTAGACTTGGGAGACTTGGTACATGCACTGATATCTAGCAAAACTCCTAACAATGAAATCTTAAATAAAGCAATACATAGAACCTGTTCAAGAGCAATTTAAAACTATCAAGATTAAAAGTAGTTATTCTCCTACATTTCTGCATTACCATCTCTGTAGATGGGGACTGCACAGTTTTTGTCCATCTCAGTCATCTGTGATACACTATGCTGCCGACAACCTGAGTCATTTAGAAATTTTACTTCAACAGCAATTTAACCTTAGTCCAATAGTCTTATCAGGATGCTCTGTAACAGAATATGGAAGACTGCTACCATGTGCACATTACGCCATGCCTTCCATTCCAAACAGTTCTCTGAGTGTCCGTTGATGTAGCCATATGCACAAGTCCTAGTTTTCTTTACCCACGTTTCATAAACTATTTTCAAGCTTCTTGCTGGACAAAAGGGTTTGCTATGGCCTCCATGCCATCAGCTGGACAAATAAGGACAACGGATGTTCCTCGGCACACTACCAGTCCTAGGTGCCGAGTGTCTTCTGTTAGCTTCAGTGGGTCATCTGGATCTGAAACAGCAGAAAGAGGGAAGTTTTCCTGCATTGCTTCTTCCAAATGAACAGATACAACAGTCTTCTATCAGAGTGCTTCAGATAAATTCACATTTTCTGGCAATATTTTAATAATATACCCACCCACCCAGAATAAGCCCTTTTCGTTATTTTTGGTATCCAATCAATCAGATTCTGCCAACCAATCAGATTCTAGCACTTTTTGGGCCATCATCCAGACACCAGACCTTGGAGGTTAGAGTATAGCGTCTGCTTTCACGCTTAGAGTAGGAGCTAATGCTTACACACAGTGCTTCGTGTTCACTGAGTTTATTACTTGAACGGGATACGAGCCTTTTTTTCAAATCTCAGAGGAATTGAAACTGGTCGAAATACCAACAATCATGCCAACACAAGTTAAAAGGGGCAATTTATAATTACTTTTATAGCCCTGTTATGACGAAGGAAGAAAAACAACCTGTATAGTATCAGAACTGTTAAACACAAATTAATCAAGGCCATGAATTTTTAAATTTATGGCCACCTGAAGAAGTTTTGTGTCGAACACCATTAGTAACAATCGCTCGATACTAATACAATCTCGGGAAGCAGACGACTGGCTGCGCCAACCCCAACTTCCTTTTTGGCCACTGGCAACCAGACACTGCGTCTATGTTGAAACTAATACAAAAAGGGCTCATTAAACTGCAAGTTTTCTTGGCAACTTCCTTAAAAATCTGAACAAGTAAGCAAAATAAATAATGAGGACATACCAGATCTATTAGTTGAATTATAAATTTACAGTGGAATTCTGGCTTAGTGACAATGTGTAAGTCATATGGATAGGAGAACTTAGTTTATATCCTTTACAGACATACTACAAGTACTAGCTCATGGCAAGTGTTAATTTTTCTGATTGAATTATTCCTTCAATGGGGTATCTGGCTAAGTTAAGTCTATATGCTGCACCCATGCCCTACCCCCCATATGCACAAGATCATTTTCCAAATCTGAGCTGTGATATTGTGAAAATACAGCATGCTACTGACATCAAACTGGACTTCATGGAACTCAACATATCTTGATAGAAAGGGTAGCTACAACATACTATTAAGCCACCAAAAACAAGTTTACGGGATGCCATGAAATGTGCACACTGTTTTTTTCACTAGTGGATTATCTTGCACAGCTTGTACCAGCCAATGATGTTTTCGTTTCTTTGGCAGTCTGTACCAAGCCAGCAAACTAGAACTGCATTATGTCCTGGGTAAGGGGTGATTTTGTATAAAGGTATCACACATACATGAGAAAAAACATGAGTCAAAACCCATTATACATGATTTTCATTGCTTCAGTGACAAGCACCGAACTGTTTTAGCACTGCTTTTACTGGGCTGCTGTGCACACTGTTTACAGCAAAGCTTTGGCTTTTCAAGAGCAGTACTACAGCATTGGAACTTGGACTTACCTCTGAGAAATTCTGTTGTTCCATCAAGCACTAGGTTTAGAAGAGGATCAAAACCTTTCAGGGTACCTGTGGCTACAGATTAAAAAAAAACAGAAGAATGTTTACAATCCTACCACTACTATGTTTATGCTACATAATATCACATTCTGTTAAAGCCATTCATACAAACACAGTACAACTCTCAATGATCCCTAATTATGCTTTCTGCAGACACAATTGTCAATCATTCCTAATTCTAATGTGAGGTTTACTAAATACTGGCTAACCATGGTGCTAAGTTATTTAGTCATTTCTGTCTTTCTGGTGGTTTAATGGGTAAGCCGTCTGCTTCTGAAGCGAGAGGTCGGTGGTAACATCCTGACCAAGTCATATCTAAGACCTAAAAAATAAAAATTGGCAATCTACTAGCTGCCCTGCCACATGCCTAAGGGTAAGGATAGAGCTATAACAGCTTAAACATCAAAACATTTCAACTGTCACATGTCACTCCTAGGTTATCACCTGTCACTCGTAGTTTAGCCTGTTAGCTCCTCCCCTTCACGACAGTTTGGAAGGTGTACGCTATGTCATTAGCCATGACAGGCTGATAGCTCCGCCCCAATCTAGGCTGGCCAGAACCGGTTTAATCGAGGTTAATGCGTATAATGCCAGAATGCCTACTACTTAAGGAGGCAAAAACGTGATTAGGGGGATACACAGACACACGAGACTCGGACCGGACATGGAGAGAGAGTTAATGTAAGGAGACCTAGTGAAGCGGACACGTGTAGACAAACGGACCTCTACCCTTCGCCATCTTAGCCAGGACGTGTCGAAGAGAACTCCAGTTTTTTGCCAGATACACAAGGTGTATTTCGCTGACACGCCGACGTAATGACGAGTAAGTTGACTACTGGATGTGCCTTTTAAGTAAAGGATTACTCTTACCATAAACTTATCTTAGAGTCTGGGACTCGCGTTGATTTAAGATAGGTGGTTTTATCCTGCCAGAGACAGGAGACGTCATAAGCTAGTGGCCGGACTTACGTCAAAAGGGAGGTAGGGGTAGTGCTGGTTTTACAGTGTCATAACTTCATTGTCAGTCGTTGAATAGCTTTAGAACGGTGTATTGCAGTAAAGCCGTTGTTTCAGTAGTGACAAGAGTAGATGCTCTGTCATTGGTCACTTATTGATTCAGTCTGTATAGTGTTAGAATTGTGTATCGCAGAAATAGGTGTTTCAGTAGTGACAAGAGTAGGTTCTCTGTTGTCGGTCACTTATTGACTCAGCGTAGAGAGCGGGATCATAGGCTGTTTTGCCGTTTGATTTCCCTCTTGCGTTAGTTTGATTATCTTCATTGTCTGATTCCTCGTGGTATGAGGTAATCAGGCAGCGTCTTACCCTAGACACGAGCACAGTGATTCTTTGTAAATAATCTGTAGATATATTTGATGTTGTCACGTCAGTTAGTGTTTGAAATATATGCTGAATAATGGTTCGCTGCAGTTGTGTTTTACGAGGGTGGGGGCTCTTGAGCAAGAAGTGTTTTGCCTGTGTGAGACTGAGCCAACGTGTCAGAGTATGAGAATCTTTTCCCTCGGTAGATTTCTCTAGTTATTCACATTGTTTCATAGCGTCGTCACCCTCTGGTGTAGAAACCATTGACCTGTTGCAGTAAAGGTTTTGGCGACGATTGCTCAATTAAATCTACATTTACGAGATCACCATAAAAGTTTGTCCAGTAATTCTGGAGAAGTCGAGTCCAATAAGTTAAGGTACGGCCCGTCACGCCACATCAACCTTTCCTTTTCTTTAAAACAGTGCAGAAAACACTCCTGAATACATGTCATTCTTCACAGGCACAATGTACAGTTTTGTTGTACTGAACTTCTAGTTCTATGATAAGGTTCAGATTAAAAAGGAACAAGTGATTTCTGCTCAGAGATAAACCTTAAGGCTAAGAATAAGATTAAGGAAAAAGAAACCAGTTAATTTTCCACTATTGTAAATTATATATTTTTTTTGTATGAACAAGTAAACCACAAATATTTTCCTCAGTGTCGGTGCCACTGACCTAGTTTCTGTATATTATACAAGGAAGCTGGTTGCACAAGCAGCCAAGCAGCTTGTGGAAAGGTGGTGCACCAAGCAACCAAGTGTACATCAAAATGAGTGTGCTCTTGCTACTGATACTGCACTAGGTAGAACATTTTGGCTATCTTAGCATGCCTAAAAAAATAACATGAGTACATGTATGACTAAAGCAAAATATGTGACAAAACTAGTACAATGATGAATTTACATGTATGACTATTGTTACTACCAAATACTACGAAAACTCTTGCCAACAAAAATTACTATTAAAAAAAGTACTAGTATAGACTTATGTGGCTAGTTCCTCTATAACATTTAAAATATATTTTTTAAAAAAACCTGAGAATCATAAAGGTTTTACTGGTGGCAATTTATTAGCTCTGATTGTGGATTTTTTCCGAGGGGGTGTACTATGCGGTAGTGAATTTGACTGCGTGGGTTAAATGTGGTTGGGCTTAGTGATCAGATACCTACTACACTAAGCTGACCAATAATGGCAATACATGTATATCCTTCACCTGATACAACCTCAGTTTAACCCTTAACCCTTATGTCTTAACCCTCTTGACATGATGGGCTATTATCATGGCTTGACTGAGCACAATGACCCATGATTGTGGCTAGTTTGTATTTCATGCTGAACCAAGCAAATCAACTGACTGTATTAGAATCAACCAATCATAGCACTAGCATGTCTGCTGCCTTCTTCACCTTGGAATCTCGCCATTTTGTCATTCTATCGAACGATACAAATGGTGGTCATGGTTGGAAAAATTAGCAAAGAGTGAGACTGAGAGCCATGATGGCAAATTTGTAGATGCCACCAGTTAAGAGTTTGTGACTGAAAATGCCTCTGACAGTGACAATGAATGCAATTATGCTCTTGTTTTTGTTGCTATGATGAAAGTTTGACTGTCATTGAGCTGCAGTCGCTGTTAAGTTTGATTTGTTTACACGAGATTTGCAGCCATTGTGGGGTGCTTTATTGCTAAATATTAATTAATCTCTTGTGCTGTATCTTTCATTGCTTTATGCAAACAAGATTTGTTACAGGAAACTTGTTTTTATAGGACTTTGGGGGGGGCTGGGAGGTGGTCACTTGTCTGTCAGTCAGATGTGTTTGTTACTTGGGAAGTTGGGATATCGTAAAAGAATGTGAGGTGGGCATGTCAAGACTGGGACCCTGTGCACCAACACTGAAACATGTAAGAGCTTGTACATACGTTAAGGGTCAGGAGACAGGTGGAGGCGTCGATAAACAAGAAAATATTTATTGCTTCTGGATTTATTACGAATTACAGATTTACTGCAAAGTTCAAGGTTTTTTTCTTTCTAAAAATATGTAGATTTTCTGATGTTTACTAGATCATGTCAGAGCAGAAATAAATAAAAACATACACTATCCATTGACGTCTTTGCTTTCTCAAATAACAAAGTATTGTTTCAGCATATGGTTTTGATTATATGCAGTGCTAAAAAGTAAAAGGGTTAAGCAGATTATTATTGACTAGATCTACAGCTATCACTATGAACTATTAGTACTAGCAACGGACTACTACTCTAGCATATCATATGATGTATATCTCATCTGTACTTACCTTCACGACCGCCACTGAATTTGACTCGAATCTGTTTGTCTAGATATTTGGCAAGATCAAGTATGCTTTCCTTCTTTTTCTTTTCTTTCTCTTTGTCGCCCACAGCTTGCGTCTGCTAAAAAAAAATCAACCATCAATGATACATTTTGTCATTTCAAATGCAAATCACCAAATGGCATTTGTCCTAAAAAAAATTAAAAACTGAATCGCGATTTCATGCTCGATTGAAATGCAGCAGTTTCATGTTTGAAACTTAAAGATCCCCTTTGTCAGAATTAACCTATACTCTATTGTTTATCAAAGTTATTTACGGAATACCTGTACAGGCTTCTGTAACTGTGCCATTGCTTTCTGTCGCGGGTCACTTTATACACAATAAATGTTCCCACGCTTTCAGTGTGCCGCTTGACGAACTTCCGGTTGCAGAGTGCAGTCCCTTTGTTCGTTGCTTCAAGGACGGGGTTTATTTAGCGGTAAATTATCACCGAACGCTTGAGTTAGGGTCACTAGTTTCAGCGAGTGCAAGAAAAGGTCTAAGGAGTGATTTTTTATGTCACAGTAGTAAAGTTGTCTATGAAGCAAGGAAGCTAGAATTTTGCTCAGCGTCTTCTACTACTACTGCGGGAATTTCGTCTGGCTTTTTTTTCCCCGGGAGATGACCACCCCCCCAGGTAATTTCCATTTCTAGTACTAGTAGTCTATACGCCAAGAGTATATGTGTCGTATGCATGTTCGGAACTGCGTGATACGAAGAGACTCCAGTGCTGAACCGTTTTAATGTAAGTATAAACCGCAGAGTCACATATGGGACTAGACAGATTATATCGAATGATTTTTTTCTGGTGGGGAGGGTGCGCAACATGTGTTCGATGAGTAATCAGGGTTACAAAATCAAGCGTCTTTTCGTCGTTAGGATTGGCCAGTCTTGCGGATGACATGCCGGTTTTTTTCTCTCCTCTTCAGTCACGAGTAGTAGAGAAATTATCATATTGCATCTTGCCGGAATTTGTGATTTCAACCTCTCCTCGAGTAATCGAACCCGCTATTGATGTCTGAGTGTCTCTACTTCCTTACACTATTTTGCTGAGAAGAAGGAAGAAAACCCCAAATGTGAAACCTACGCCAGTTCCTAGAGGATTACGTGGACTGCTTCTCAGAAGTGTAATATAATATGCTAAAGATATATCGCTTGGCAATTGAAAATACTTAAGAAGCGTCGATTATTTAGAGGATTTCATTATGATAAAATAAGGTGAATGGTAAACCTGAGGAACCGTTAATATCAATTAAGGAATGACAATGTAAATTATATTTCTCAGAGGTAGCAGTATGAATGTACAGCATGTATTCATTGTGCTTCTGTTCTTTGTTTTCAGGTCTCCAGACGGCACTGTGCCTAGACATACCATTCAAGAATGTGTATTCAGAGCAATCACTGTAATCAGCATTTCTGACGGATTAAGCCAGATCACTAGGTAAACCTTTTTGTCATTTTCAGTTGTTTTTTTTTAAAATTCAAAAGTTTCTTAATTATGTTTGTATTTTTATACATATGAGGTGGTTTTGCACTTTTGCATTGATTAGTTAATACTAATAGCATTCGTTTTGTGTACATGTAATATATATCATTGTATTTTGGGTTTTGTCAGTGTGAACATTAAGCTAGTGCCACATTTATGAGTGATCAGTAGCTATTTTAAAAAATAATGAAAGTTTTCACCTTTTGTAGGAATAGTCTTGACTTACCACAAGCATAAACTTGTTCTAATGTGCCTATTTCTGGTACAGTT
>SMGT01007684.1:266768-304299 GCA_004794575.1 Lanistes nyassanus
CCCCTCCTCCTCCCACACACAACAATAAAAAGACCTAAATGGCAGCTTTAATAAAACCCAGGCCAACAGATGTCCACCCATAACTTGAAGTATTTATGTTTGTTTCTTATCTTAGCTCATTAAATCAAAGGTTTTCATGAACTGAGCGGATTTTCAGCTACAGCAATAAATTTTTTAAAAATGAGTGACTCCAGCTTGGAGTAAAAAATATGGTGGCAACAATGGAACTGAGCCATGCTAAAACAGTCAGTCAAAGTTTAGGTTTCAGGATGCCGGCCTTTTTTCAGAACAGAAAATACAGCGCAAAGGGATCCAGTTAAATAGGAAAAGACTTATCTGTGGGTGAGAGCGATCACCAGATGGAAGCCAAGCACAGGAAATGTACATTTTGCCTGTGTCATTTTTCGCTTGGCTTACTTTCTCTTATTATCCTATTTGTAAATTTGGAATCTTCTGACGCAAGAAGAAGTTCAAGGCGGCAGTTTAATATGTAGCTGAATAACTGTACCTAAGCAGCTTGAACTTTTGGCTTAACCATGGGTTCTGTATTACTGCGGTGTTTGCAGCAGTGGAATTTTCTTTTTGGCTTAGTTACAAATTCTGTTTCTCATGCAGTGGAAGGCAGAATGTCAGTTGACCATCTAAGTTTGGGTTTGACATATCCTTAACAATATAAAGGATTAAGGTTGGGGTTCATGCATGGTCGGGTGATATATGTGTCTAACGATGTGTATAAAGTAGCACTGCCTTTGGCCAGTTACCATGCAGAAAACAAACACACTTTTCAAGGTATTCTGAGAACATCTGTAGGCATAAGAAAACAAAACTAAAAGTAAAAGGTCTTGGGAAGGAGAACGTTGACTGTAAGTCCAAGCCATTGAGTGGATTGACCTACCCCCATTACTTCACTCTGCTGCTGCTGTTGCAAAACAGGCTTTAGTCCCACACTGTCACATTATACCGACACCGGGCCAACCACTCCTGGTACTGGTCCCTATAGTGCCAGGCATCTGGCACTTAGTGGCAGGGCAGTGAATGGACTGCCAGTTTTGAAGTCTTAGGTATGACTCGGCCAGAATGCAAACCACCAACCCCCCACCTCAGAAGTTTAAGCTTAGTTTAGTCCTCTTTCCCCCTTGTGGAGCATAGAGCCTCGACAGTTGTCTTCCTGCAGTCTCCCACCGTAGAAACAGACCCCCTAAACAAGACTTCAAAATTAAGAAGTACATGAGACTGAGAGGCTCAATATTGGTCCCAGCAAGCAGACAGCAATCCAGTAATTAAAAAATCCATGATTCAGAAAATCTGAAAACTGAGATTCTTCAAAGTAATAAATGTATATAGTAAAGTAATAGTTTTGGTGAATGTTGTTTAGTTTTTCAATAAATGCTCTCACATTTTATAATTATATGCAGACTATTAGTGTACAGTTTGCTTACATTCTTCCTCAGTTCTAGCTCTATCAAAAGAGATAGCAAAACAACAACAAAAATGCTGTTTGAAATTATGAGGTCAGTCTTGTTTGTGATAATTATTAATTATGGACAGTTATTAAACCATGCCACATGCTGTAATTCTAGTTACAGTACTTTATTTCCAACATGCATATGACCTTGTCTTGGCATTACAGAATACAGGCAATCCAGCATTCTAATCTTGAAATAAAATAGAACAGATATACAAGAGTTCCAGAAATTCTGTTCATCGGTTAGAGGTAATGATGGTTACAGATGAGAGGATGGCAATGACATCAATAATACACAATAGTATCAACAATACAGTCTCTGCTGACATTTTCTGACAATGGATCGATGTGGCGTTGGCATTCCATGAAGATCCTTGGAAATTACTGTACCCAGCCACTTGAAAGATTCGACCTGCTCATCCGTCAAACCATTTAGCTTTAGTGGTGTGAGTGGCATTTTGTGCTTGCGGAAATCGATCTTTTTTTTTTAGTTTTGGACATATTTATTAAGCTTCAGATTGTTGGAGGAGCACCAGCCAACCAGTCATGCTGTCTGCTTACGGTACACAGACTCATCCTCGTTAGAAACAAGTCCTTTGACAGTAGTGTCATCGGAGAATTTTATGTTGATTGCAGGTGGTTCAGAGGATATGCAGTCGTTAGTCAACAGAGTAAACAGTAAAGGTGACAGAATACAACCCTGGGGAGCGCCGTTATTCAGCATAGCTGGGCAAGAGACCAAGTTCCCAACCTTGACAATTTGCGGTGCTAAATATATCAGTAAAGACTGGGGCTAGGTGGCTGGTTGAAGCGACAGCAGAAATTGTTTAACCGACCAGGAAGACGGGTTCACTAGAGGGCACTTTGCCTTCTGTTTGTACTGGGTAATCTCCTGCAACCCATCACACACATCCCAGGCATGGTTTAAGGAAAGGTTATGCTCTAGTTTATCGTTATACACAGCCTTGACCTTGCAAATTTCTTTGCACAAGTCGTACTTTGCTTCCCTGAACGGCTCAGCATCACCACATCTGATCGCTTCCTCTTTAGCATCTAGCTTAGCCTTTTAAAGACCCTGTTAAACCCTGGCTTATTGTTACCATGCACTCGCACAGAATTGCACGAAATACACAGGTCTTCACAGAAACTGATGTGAGGTAACAGCGTCAGCATACTCATCAAGGCACGAGGAGGCTTCTCTGAAAGCCTTCCAGTCAGTGCAATCAAAACACATTGCAGGGTCTCATTGGCTATGGGGGACCTCCTCTTGACAAGCTTAGTCACAGGGTTCATATCCTTTAACTTTTGTCTGGATGCAGGGATCAGCAGAATCATATGATCCGAGTCCCCGAGGGTGGTGTAGCTTGTAGGCGTTCTTGATGGTGTAGCAGTGATCTAAGATTTGATCTTTACACCAAAAACATTCCACATGCTGATGGTAACTCTACATCAGCTTCCAAAAACGTATGATTGAAATCCCCAGCAACTATAACTGTGCTGTTGGGGAGTGCAGCCTCCACAGTTTGCACATCTCCAGTGAGTTTCTCAGCAGCACTACTGGCATTGGCATCTGGAGGAATATAGACAGTGACAAGCACCGTTGACACACCGTTAATGCAGAACATGGACAGTCAGTCACTCATAAGGGCAATCAGAACTTGAAACATGTCATCTGCTTCCTTCTATAAACTAGTTAATGAGTGGAATTGTTATAGCCTGGGTAATATTATATTCATGTACCTACATATATCATCTGAATATTGAATGTGTTGTGTGTATTGATTTTGTGGTGTGTGTCTGGTCATTGTTGTAACTCATGACCTAGGCATTTTGGGTGATGTTGCTGTGGTGTTTGCCAACTGACTGCTATTTTCTACTAGGATGCAAAGTTCATACTTCTAACAAAAGCTTAACAAAGACAAAACCGAGGTCATGTCAGTAGGTTCTACTACACATCTCAGGTCCACCGACTGTGCGTTCGTTGACATTGGGGGTGAAACAATTCCTTTCAAATCCTCAATCAAGTATCTCGGTGTACACCTTGATCCGACACTTTCCATCCAGCCACATATCGGTTCTGTGTGTTGGGCAACTTTTCTTGAGCTCCGGAGGATTTCTTGCATCCAGCCCGATCTGTCGGCTAAAGCTGCTGCTAGACTTATATCCTCTACTGTTACTTCTTGCCTGGATTACTGTAACTCTGTGCTTGTAGGTCTCCCTGGTGAACAGATCACTCGACTGCAGCAGGTTCAAAACCACGCCATGAGACTTGTCTTGAGGCAATCAAAGTGAGAGCGCGTAACACCCATGCTCCAAGAACTTCACTGGCTTCCAGTTAAGTTCCGCATTCAGTACAAGATAGCTGTGCTTGTGTATCGTCACTTTGGTGGTATGTTCCCACCATATCTGTCGTTTGTTCTTTCCACCTACCTCCCCGTTAGACAACTCAGGTCCTCCTCCGAAAAACTTGTTATAGTACCGAAAACCAATCTGAAAGCATTCGGTCAGCATTTTCTTAGTTTTGCTGCCCCTAATGTCTGGAACTCGCTGCCCTCTAAACCCCACGATGCTCCTTCTCTTGCTTTATTTAAGACACAGCTCAAAACCAATCTCTTTCACCTCGCTTTTCACTGATTGTACCATGCTTGTTGGTAATGCTGCTCTAGGGAGGGAGGGAGAGAGTGTGAGAGAAATAGTGAGAGAGAGAGAGATTGCGAGCCTGGTTGGTGGTTGCTTTCTTGGTAGGTTTTATGTGGGTGCGTGTGGTGTCTGGATATACTCCGTGATTCTGTGGCAGTCTTCATTGTTTTTGTAAAGCAGATTGAGCCCTTCGGGGGAATAGCGGTCTAGAAGAATCCTTTTATTATTATTAAAACCTTGACTGTAGCGCTTTTTTGCGAAACATTTGGACACAAATGTAATACTAAAGATTCTTATGGTTCTACAGCTTCTTTAACCATTCATTTAGTTGACTGAGCATGTGAGCCTTCAAATTTTTAAAAAGTGTTCAAACTTTCTGTGTAACAAAAACTAATCGGCCACTTTGGTGATTGTCTAGTCTCTAGTAACAAGGGAGATGTGATTTTTTGTTGCTTAACGTTCCACCACTAGCTATGTGCATATCAGGACAGTGTTGCTTAGACAAAGCTGCCACACTTGGGACTGCTGTCACAACACAGGGTTCAGTCCCACCCAATCACATTATACTGACACCGGGCCAAACAGTCCCAGTACTGTTCCGTATAGCACCAGGCGTCTGGCAGGGCAGCCACTAGATTGCCAATTTTTAACTCTTAGGTATGACTTGGCCAGGATGCGAACCACCGACCTTCCACCTCGGAAGTGGATGCCTTAACCTGTAGACCACCAAGGCAGTCTAGTAACAAGGGAGAGTGAGAAGTTTAAATGTTCTAATCGCATATAGACATGTCTACTTCTAGTTGCTGCCATTTGTTTCTAGACACTATGGGAAGACAGCTGCAGGATTTTTTTTCTAGGCACTGTGAACATAACCACTGAGACACGTGACCATGTACAATGCATACTGCTTACTTGTAGTAGTAGGCACAGGTAGTGTTTATTAGAGTTACATTCATAGGCCCTAATTACCACATAGATGTTCTAGTATATAACTCCCTCTTCCAGTTCAGTTACTGATTTGCAAATTGCTACAGGTATGCAATCTTAATTAGCTATTGTAAAAATATTGAAAATGCACCAGTCATCTTTTTTGTCTTCTAGTGGGATAACAATCACAGGCACCATGCCCCTCTATCCCCTCCCCCAATTCTTTTTATACGAACACACAAACATGCATGCGTGGGTTCGCACATGCACATACATGCACACACACATCGTCTAATTGAACTGTTGTGCTTGGCTGAAGCTAACAGGCCTGATGAAAGTATAGTCAGGATATCCTGGTAAGCCAGATGTAACGATTGTTCGTTTCAACAAGCTTACCGGAATCACTGAGTCATGCAGACAGATCAGTTAAATACTGCTGAGAAATTGGCGTTTCAATAAAGTGTAGAGATTGACACAGTGTAAGCTTCAGGTGCAGTGGATTTAAAAAGTGTTGCAGACATTATAGGATGTTTACGTTAAAGGTTAGAAGAACTGCTAAGCATTTTTTGGGCTGTTTTGTGTGCATGTTGTAGCATGGCCATTGTTTCTTGGCTATGCAATTTGCATGTGTAACTGTTTTAATGTTTGAATACCAATGCGGGGGCTACTGTTATATTCTACTTCCTTCTTTTCAGTGCATTGCTCCCTCTTACGTGTGTTTCACATTTTATAGGATTTCTGGGATTTATCTTCTGAGATGTTCACAACAGGAAATGTTGCTGCTCAGCTAATAGCTTCATATTGGCTTTAGCCATTATTGCAGATGACGTTTTTCAAATGTGTGCAAAGGTGATGGTTATTTACTGAATAGAAAGGGGAGGGGAGATGTTAAGTCACCTTACCTGTGGAAACAGATTTTGAAGGAGAGGATGTCAGCGGACACATGGTTCTGTTAGATTTTCTACAAAGTCGTCTACAAGGTGCAGACATGCATGTGATGTGTGAAAATACTAGCCACTTTGACTGACGGTGTGACTGAGCTGTTGGATCAGAGGGAAGGAGGAACTGAGCTCGCATAATGATGTCTTGCTATAGCAGACATGGAATAGTTGTTCACCTAATTCAAATAAAAGACGGGAATATCTTTTAGTTTTATTATTAATCTAGAGATTTGCCTATGTCACATGTGCAGCAGGAACGCCGATCTTCAACAGATGTAAGGGTTTCCATGAAAAGCAAGAAAAGACCATTAAATTTATAAAAAATATCCATCTGCCACATTTTGTATTTTCAGTCCTTGACATGTCTTAAGATTACATAATATGTTGGTTTGTGATTATCTTGATGCTAACTACCTTTATTTCGTTTTGTTTGTCTGGTTATGTTCTGTTATATTGATGTGAAGCAAAATTGTTCCCCAACCACATTAAAAGTAAAGGTTAAGTTATATTTTATTATGATCATTATATCGTAATAGCTTCTGTAACCTCATATACCAAGATTTTTTTTACCCTTTTTTCTGAAAAGCCATCTTGCCAGAAATAGTATGTCTTAGGTACACGCTTGTTTAAAGCAAATTTTAGTGAAGCTATTTATTACTAATGTGTGTATGAATGGTTTTTGCAGTGATAACACTGGAACCACAGAAAATGTCCCACAGATCAAACAAGCGTCGAGGTGTTTTTTACTTGTTCATGAGCATGATCTGCCTTGCCTCGTGTACTGAAAGTAAGTTTTTTGGCCATATTCTGGTCCGAATTTTGCCTTGTGATCAGCTTCCTCTACATTATGCATCAGTGTTTGCACGTTCCCATTCTTTGTCTGTTTCTGTAGTCACACTCCATGCACAAGACCAAATGACTTACAGCTATTTAAAAGCAAGCCCCAGCCTTATTCTCTGACTCATGTTACTATAGTTACTGACGTTTTGCAAGAAGCTTCAAAGATAAGAGTGTGTCTTTAGTTCAGATTGTGCATTCAGGTTTGCAAGTTTTATTACTTAAAGAAAACAACCCATATCCTCCTATGACTGACAGTGTTATTGGTTGATTGGGAGGGGTTGTGTGTCCATATGCATTCACAAATGTGGATTTAAACTAAACATTTGCAAGAATACCCTGTAGTAAATTGATGGTCACTTTTAGCTAGGATGAGGAAGTACTGCTGTGGTTTGGTGTACTCCATGGTTAATTCATCAGTTCAAGGCAGTATGATGTTTGCAGGATCCTACACAAGGGCAAAGAAAAGAGATAATTTTACAAGTTAATAATAATAATAAATGTAGAGAACACATTTCATGCACACTTCCCGTGGACAAGGCACACAGACACTCTAGTGAAAACAACCAACACACACACATACACCCACACCGAGGGAGAGATGAACACAACACTGATAGGATACAGATCGTTCGCCTTTCAGAGGTGGGAAGTTGTGTCATTTGTACCACTTAATTTTTTGTAAATAAAAAAACACCTGCACAGTGTACACTAGACTGTAGTTAACTCTGTAGCAAGCATGTGGCTTTGATGTGCAGCAAACTGAAGGCAATCCATCCTATGGAATCTATACTCTAACTAGACTGTAGTATATGTATTTAATTTGTAAGCATGTGGGTTTGGTGCGCAGCAAAGTGAAGGGAGCACATCCTCATAGAATCTGTACACTAAACAGACTCAAGCATTGAACTCAGTAAGCAGCAAAGTGAAGGAAACACATCCTCTTAGAATCTGTACACTAAATAGACTCAAGCGTTGAACTCAGTAAGCAGCAAACTGAAGGAAACACATCCTCATAGAATCTGTACACTGAATAGATTCAACCATTTAACTCAGTAAGCAGCAAACTGAAGGAAACACATCCTCATAGAATCTGTACACTGAATAGATTCAACCATTTAACTCAGTAAGCAGCAAACTGAAGGAAACGCATCCTCATGTGCTTCCTTTCTTGTAAAGAAATTAGAGAGCAGTACTGCACTGGCTGGTATGAACTTTTCTCTTTTGGAAATGACCTATGAGGAGTCAGTATGCCACAAGGTAGTTTTCCGCTGCAGATTATGTACATTTAAATTTATGTATGATCATTATCTTTCCAGTGTTCTTGAACTCCCATGCCCACTGCGGATGGAGTGGAAATGGAGAGACTGATGATAACTCACTGCCTTACCATGATGTGGCGGAAAGCACAACAGTTACCGTCAAAGACGATGTCACCCCCAACATTAAGACAGGAGCTTTCCGGGTGTGCAGAATAGTGTTTCGATCACAGAGGAAAGATGGACGCCTCTGCTTGATGCAGAGACACTGGAAGATACAGTTATGCGAAATCCGATTAGAACTTTTTGATGGTAGGGCAGGGATCAATGGTGTTGAACGCCCTAATGTGGTGAGTCAAGTATTTAGTTTTAGCAGCACTTTTGTTGTTGTTTTTGCTTTTTGTACCTAGTATCACAAACACATCTGTTGCTATATATTTCATTTAGTTTTTCCAGTGGTATATTAATGCTATATAGTTTTTTTGCTACATTGTATGCCCAACACTTCAAGATGTGGACGTACACAACAGTTAATTCAGTTTTACTAAAACTTTCAGCAGTGATCTTTTTTTTTTTGGGGGGGGGGGTTATTTATTACCCTGCATTCCTCACCCATCCTTTATCTATTGCGCCCTACATTTCTTGGTGTCAGCACCATCAGAACTCCTGATAACCCACAACAAGGGGTTATTTGTGCACAAAAATGCAAGAATAATGCAGAGGTTTTAAAGCCGTGCATTACAGTGACCAACAGATTTTTTTAACATATGGCAAATTAACACCAGAAGCTGGTTGCCTGGGTTGGTCCCTGCTTTTGCAAAAGGACTGAGATTTTGGGGTAGAGGGTCATTTTGACCTTGGCTTTAAAAAATTTAAGACCATAATTTTCGGACTACAACTAGCACTATAAGTCGCTACTCCTTACAACCACCTCCCCCCAAAAAAATCAGGACAATTTCTCCTACATAGCGATGGATAATTTGCATAAAAAATCTTCATCCTTTGATCATCCTAAGAAAGTAAAAGAATCAGTAAGTAGAAGGGCAGATCACAGTATCACCCAATAAACAGACGTTCCTACAAATGTCTTATACGTGGTTTCTAAAACATTCAATTAAATGCAGTTTCAGAAACACTTAGTGTATGGGGTTATGAAAGATGTATTTGTATTTATAAAACTTACAAATATGGTATACATGGTTTCAAAAAAAAGGTATATACAGTTCTTATAAAACATTTGTACAAATGTGTACCCACTTTTTATAAAACATTCCTTCAAATGTATACACAGTTTTTATAAAACATTCATACAAATATAGTATGTTGGTTTCAAAAGGAAAGGCATATACAGTTTTTATAAAACATTTGTACAAATTTGTACACAGTTTTTATAAAACATTCCTACAAATGTAGTCTATGTGGATTCGAAACAAATCAGTGGCGACATGTGGCCATGCTGTGGTTTTGGCACAGAAGGCTGTGTGCATCTTTTTACAACCTTTGTAGTTGACCATTGCCAGTGCCTGACTGTTAGTGGTTAGCTTTGATGCAGGGCATCGGTTCCCCTTATCTTTTGCCACTGTGACTGCTTTGAGTTTGATGTCAGCATCGTAAGCACATTGCTTAGTTTTCATCAGTTTGTTATGGTAACAGACTGACAGAGTGTTGGGAAGGAAACTGGTAGGAAAGAAATCTTGAGAAACATATGAAGTATCTAAAATTACTCCTTGAGAGGTATGAAAAGCCCAAGACACATGGGAGAAGAGATCAGTTAATTAAATTCACAATATTATCCGTGTATAAAACCACTTTTGTTTTTAACCTGCAGAGGTTAGGAAAAAAGTTGAGGCTTTTAGTCCAAAAAGTTTTTAAAACTATAATGTATGGGCAGTCAGATTTTTTTTCTTTCTGTAGAAGATAAGCTTTGTGGTTGTCATTATTTGTACACGAGGGTAACTGATGAGTAGCCATTTCAATTTGTGCTAGCAATATTAAACTGATCACTTTAGAAGAAATTCTGTCGTGGGTTCTTCAGGAGTGCCTTCTTACTCCAGACAAAATTTAAGCCGGTGCCTTTAATTTCCTTTTAGGATATATGATCATGCAGAGTGTTGCAGTGCCTTCTTAAGTGCCATTTTAAAAAGGAAAATAATGTAATCAAAGCTGTTTTGCACTAAATATAAACTTTATCTACTGAGCAAAATATTTCTTGAGACACCTACAAGAGCTGGTGTATGCTAGATAAGTCTACTTTATTATAAATACCATTGTTTTCATGTTTGTTTAATTACTTCTGATTCATTTGCTGTCTTCATATCTGCTTCAGACAATGAACTGTGACCGCAGTTTGACATCGGTGGAATGGTGTACAACAGGACGATTTTTGACTCTTGGTGTTGCAAAAGAAGGTCTGCAACCTTCGATGAAAATCATTGAGGTCGAATTTGAGATATATGACATACGCAATAAAAATAGACAAGGTTTGTATCACTTTAAGAACTGATTGTTGATGTTTTGGTGTGTAAGTGCATATTTTTTTTAAAACAGAAAATGTATTGCATATGTTTTCAGCGTTAATCGAATCATTGTTGTAAATGGGACTGTTATATTTAACTTTTAATAATATGTATTGAATATCCAGCAAAACTGTTTTTGAAAATGGCCAGGTACTGTGTCTTTGAGTAAAAGATATGTTGTGTAATTAGATACATATCTAATGTGAAACTTTGTTTTCAGACAAAAGAAGACTTGAGCATTTAGGTGAAAATACATATGGTGCTCTTAGCTGTAATCAGCATTTGTTTTCTTTTTCTTACATTTGATGCATTAGTCCAAGTGGCTGGGCCCTGTGATTTCTTCCACATGGTGGTCAAGCTGAGGTAGTTGCTTGGATGCTGGTTTTTTGAATAATGCCTCATCCTACTGTTCCAACATATTTTCCTTAACTTTTTATGTGCAGTTGTTGATTGGGTGGCAAATATGGTAACATTTACAATACATTTACAAAATAAGCCCCACAGAACATATATTATGCTTATGTTCTGTGCACAGTATTCATGGATTCCTTGCCCAACTGTGGAAGCAAATTTCAGCTTGAATCCAGTGAGGTGACAGTCTCCAACCTAAACCCACATTTGAACACCAAGCCCCTGCTTCTGTGTACCTTGACTTTTGATTATGTGGGTCTGGAGGAAAACAAGACAGTTTGCCTTCTCTTTCGGTCTGGAGCTGGCAGGAGTCAGTGCAGTCTGCCTTATACCCTGACTGTGTACAGCCAGCTGCCGGATAGCAAAGTGTATTTGGAGACTTTGGTAAGTTCTTACAACCTCGGTGTACTCTTGGTCAACTGTTAAGCTATAAATAGCATGTATACAGGTGCCACATGTAGGGAAAATACATGTGCTGGACACAGGATCCAAACCCATGACCCTCTTTCTTAGTGATAAGTGCCCATTATTGCAATGTTAAAACTATTCACATTGAAACAAATTATCAAAAATAGTTCACATTACATTCTGTCGGTGCATGCTTTACACTAATACATATATTCTATATGCACAGTAAAACCTGCCTTGTGTGCCCCCTCCCTCCTCCCCTCAGATGAGCAGCCACCTGCTATCTCCAACATTGTCACCCTAGACCACCAATCACCTGCCGAACGTGGACAGGGACAGTGACTTTAGGGACAAAACTTGAACTTTACCTGTCCCTGTTATGTTGTAGAAGGTTCCCACAGCGCTATTTGTTTCGTTTACTGTATGTTCACATAGTGTTGTAACTTTTCATTCAAGAAAGTTGACAACGTTAGTGACGCAGAGAAAGTATGTAGAGACAGGAGTAAAAGACGTAATTTTTCGTTATCAAAACGTGTAAGATTCGGTCTTCTCCATCCAATGGGAAGAGAGAAAGTTTGGTTGACATGGGAATGAAAAGATCTCGGGGGGAGTTTAACGCTTTTCTAGGAGTCTAGTTGGAGGCAGCGAGGGAGTCAAACGTATTGCTAGTTTGTGAACCTGTAATGGTCAACCGTTGCTATACGATCCTCACTGTGGGCTAGCCCCGTATAGCAATTTATCTAACTTTTCGTGGCATAACTGTATCTGCTTGTTTCTCGTCATGGGAAGTTATTGTGCGCTTCCACGGCGAGATATTTTGTCAACTTTCTCGTGTAATGAAAGAGGCAAGAACGTTGTTAGGCCATCGATGTGTAGAGAACCTAACAGGGAAAGCAGTCAGTGATGTTTCTCCATGTTCCTGCAACTCGACGCTGTTAGTCTAGTAGTAGACTGCGAGTCAGCAGCCAAGGGAGACATTTTCCACTAGATGTGATTGGCCGTTCCTATAGATCAAGGATCTACGAGGAGCGAGGAGTGTATCCGGTGACGGTTGGTCAAGGACACTCCAAGGGTACTTAACCGAACTCTTTTCTATGCTGTTCATCTTTCCGGGAATCCATACGAGAACCAGGTCTATCTGCTGTGAATCTCTGTCAAAGGTGTCGCTGGGTCTTCAGTGCGTTTCTGGCTTTGAATTATGTTCTTCCTGGATTTACGCTCTGCAGACCGTACTTCGCGTCTCTGCATCCTGAGTCTACTGTCAGATACTGTGTTGATTATTCTGTTCCTGTTTGGATTATAATCTCCCGCAAGTAGTGATGTTTTTACGAATTGTATTAGTTTAATTGTACAGTTATTACACTTCCTGTTCTGAGATTTCTGACATTCCTTACATTACGTTTATTACACAGAGACACCCACACACTTTTACATCTTTGTTCATCCAACTCTTTCCTTCCTCTTATATCCTTTTATGTTCGTAGTCAACAATAAATGTGTTGAATTGTCTGGTCGTGTCCCTTTTGATTGAAAAGGGGGGTTAGCTTTAGGGGACTACATTACTTATCTCTTCCTCAAACTCCAGCTCACCCGATAAAACGCTACAGTCCCAAGGGGATAACTTTACATGTTTTTTGGGTCTCCGCCACCTCCCCCAATTTTTTCACATCCGCGTACACGTGACTTCATCTGAGAATTTGTACCCACAAGCTTACTGTGGATTACAGTACATTTACACATCTACAGTTTAGGTCATGAGTATAGAATAAATAAATAATAAATGTGGATTTTTAACGCGCGAGAACACATTTCATGCACACTTCACGCGGACGATGGACACAGACACGCTAGTGAAAACAACGAACACACACATAGGGAGAGACGAACGCACCACTGACCAACAGGTTGGGAAACAGATCGTCCTTCAGTCACAGATGGGTGGAAAAGTATCATAAGAGACGATGAACAGAGAAAGTTGTAAGTTAATGCAGACAAGCAATCGGGACGTCAGTCAAGGTACTTTCGGAAAAGAAAAGTTTTTAAGTTTCGTTTGAAAGTCTGCAGAAAGTTACAGAAACTTCAAAACTCGGCCGCTCGCCTTGTCCTGAAAACGCGCAAAACAGACCATGCCACACCTCTCCTCCGCACTCTGCACTGGCTCCCCATTCAGGCTCGCATCGATTACAAGTTGTCTACTCTCTGTTTCAATTTTTTCACCGGTGCATGCCCCAGCTACTTTTCAGAACTTCTTACAATCTACACTCCAGTGAGACAGCTCCGCTCCTCTTCCGACGATCGCATTCTCTCAGTACCCCGCATCAGGATAAAAACATATGGACAGCGCATGTTCACTTTCTCGGCATCCACCCAATGGAACTCACTTCCCCACAACATTCGCCACTCCCCATCACTACAGACTTTCAAACGAAACTTAAAAACTTTTTCCGCAAGTACCTTGACTGACGTCACGACTGCCTGTCTGCATTAGCCTACAACTTCCTCTATTATGATACTTTTCCACCCATCTGTGACTGAAGGACGATCTGTATCCCAACCTGTGTTTCGTTCATCTCTCCCTCTGTGTGTGTGTGTGTATGTGTTTCGTTATTTTCACTGAGTAGGTGCCTTGTCCGCGCGAAGTGTGCATGAAATGTGTTCTCGCGCGTTACAAATCCTCATTTATTATTATTATTATCCCCACAAAACAGGTTTTACTGTACTGGAAAATTATAATTATTCCATTGTACTATGAATGTGCACCACACAAGTGCCATATCTGCGTACTTACTCTACCAACTTCCCATACACTGCAGGTACACCTTGATTTTTAATTTCAACATTGCACCCCTCACCAGCCATCACCCTGCGGTCACATTTCAGCACACCTGGCCAGGCATCGGTCAAACCCTATGATTTAAAATGTGCAACAATCAGCCTGCTTTGGTCTGGGTTTCTAAAGCTTGTAAAATAACTGTTTCTGATCACGATAGAGTCTAAACACAGAGTTGGTTTCTGTTTTTTGCATACATTACTAACTGAAGTTTTGCTCTATAGTGCTGGGTTAATGATTTGGGTTGGTGTGTACCAAATTGGCCCATTTAAGTTGTGATGTTTACTTTACAGAAATATGGATGTAATCTTACGCAACCAGAAAGGTGGTGTTCAAATGGGACAAGTTTAAGATTAGACCTTCTTCGAAGTCCTTCACAGAATGAAACAGAGAAACCAGATGTCTTCTCTGTTTTGGTCATGGATCACATTGGCGGTGAGTACTGCAGGTGTGGCAGCAGACTGTCAGTAGTGGCTCACTGTCTGGATGCTTGTCAAAATGAAATCCTCTCATTACCATCACCATATTTTTTGGCTCATACTTCAAAGACTTTTCCATCTTGTTTAACATGATGACTCTATTGAAAGAGACTTGCATATAATAATGTATACCTCTGATTTGTTGGAAAACATACTTTGAAGTGGCTTCTTCGGGGCTGAACATTAACATTCTCCAACCTGCCCTATCAGGCAGGTACAAGAAAAATGACAATGGACTGGGCCAGTTTCTAGGCATAAAAATTCAAACTACAGTACAGTAAAAATAAATATTAAATTAGTAATAACCAGATGATGTCATGAAATTAAACCACACAACTTAAGATTAATGCTTTTATTAAATTCCAGAACACTTTACACTGTTTCTGTTCTCTTTGCACTCTACCACCATCTTTCTAGAGCCAGCATTGGATTGTAACCTTCAACACTTTGGCCCTCGGCATCAGTCTGGATGGAGCTGTGTTCTGTGAAGCCCTCCAGTCAGACTTATCCTCTTCATTGCAGGAAATCCCCTCTCCACTGGCTGTGGACAGTGGGAAAATTAGTAGAATCTCCATGACTAACAGAATGTTACCAAAATCATTCAGTCTTGGGATTGCCTAGAAACTATGCTAGAGTGCTGGCCCCTGGCCTCTCGCAGGCATCCTCTCTGTACATGTTACTTGCTGACTTTGCGGAGGGCATCTAAATACAGATGCAGATGTGGAGTACTTGCGTACGGTCTCACTGCCTGCTTTGCGTGACCAGTCATCTCTGCAGATGCTGATTCTCCTTCATCTGTGTTCTGGTGTTGGTTAACTACTTAGGTACCGTCTCCAAAACAGAACTAACGTGAGGTCTGATACCAACATAATGAGTTGGTTTCCAGACCTTTTCCTTCAAGGTCTTTGCCAAAACCAGTAGTTCTCACCATGCCTGAAAACAACAGAATTACAAAGTCCAGGCAGTGTCACACAATAAAAGCCTTGCTTGGATGTAGCATTTGGCATAGCAGTGTTCAAGTTCTTCTACAGCTATGAAAACACTTTTATCTTACGATGATTTACTAGATGTAAGCTGATGTAAACCAAGATGTTGATAACCTTGGCTATGATAAAGACAATCATTCTGGATTCACATAAAGCACTCAAAACATCACCCACGAACCTCCAAAATTAACACAGAATATTCAGGACAAAAAAAATAAAATAACGAAGGCTTTATTTGCAAGCAGCAGTCATGTATTCCTTATTACTTAAGACACTATACACCAAAATTTGCCCTTGTTGTCCAAGTTTTCTGATTCATCAGATCTGTAAGCGATTGACAGGCAAAAATAATAATTGTTTACAGTTTTTTTTTGTTTTGCTATAACCAAAAGATGCACATATTTTGGCTTAACTACATGTTTAAGAAAGTACACTTACTGGCTGCATGCAATCCTGCTCAATCTGCCCCTTCTCCTTCAATTTGAATCAAAGATTTGTAAACAGTAAAAAGAAGTTCCTGCATGAAAACATAATAGTGATGAAAGTCTTCAGCATCTATTGTCTCCCCTTTCTCCGTGCCCTTGATGAGCATGTCCAGTGGTCTATCAGCTGGTCGTTTGGGAACAGCACCTTTTTTGTGATGGAGCATCTGATGCCCAAGAGACACATCATGGCACAGAGAGTGTGTGGGGCACGGAAAAGTGTTTCAAGACAACCCCATCTGCATTCTGTACTTCGATCTTAAGGCCTACTGTCTCCTGAAACTCTTTTTGCAGAACATTGATGTGGGGTGGTCATCATCCGTCACCTCAGGTCATGAAAATTCTGTCCTCCAGGTCAGGTAGAATTCTTTCATGGGTAGATTCATAAAGTTTTGTTTCTTTCAACTTTCAGCTTGCTGGTTTGATCACTTTGGTGGACAAAACAGACCTAAAAAGACCAAACGAACAGAGAATCTTACACCATTGTTTGTCATGGGAATTTTGGCAAGAGCCATGATAGCATAGTTTTCTTAATTCTAGATAGTAACTAGTGAGGCAGAGGCCACTCAGTTTGCATAATTGTGGTCAGTGGGTGGGGGGTGGTCAGAGACCTGTTACAGAGGTTTCTTAACACTTCCTGGTCATCTCTCCATGGGTAGCAAGGGCTGTCGTAGTCGATTTATGGGGCTGGCACCGAGCAGCCTGCGTCCTGTAAGGAGGTTTCGCTAACTCTTCCTGGTCATCGGGTGGGGCTGGCAGATGTATGAGTTTGTATCAGCGCTGCCTGACAGCCGATCATGCATGAGAGGAGAGGGGCAATGTTGCCTGGACAGGTTTATGGTCCAGAGATGTGGCTCATACCCTGGGTTGACCAGATGTCCTAACCACCTGCTGACGACGCATCTGCTGCTGGGTGGTCCTCTAGACCAATATAAGGTAGGGGTTTTGCGACCCTTGTTGTCTTTCTCTGGAACTCGGCTAGTGCAACATCATGGTGGCTTGTCTCTTCGTGTGCCAAGTCTCTGGCTGTAAGTTCCGACTGGTCGAGGAGTGGACCCTGCTCTGTGTGAGCAGTAGAGAATCGAGGGGAGAGCAGAATCTGTGTAGCGCCAAGTCCAGAGTGTGTCTTCGGCCGAGGAATTCCAACGGACAGCGCAAGTGATCCAGTACCTGATAGCTGGTTTTGCTGTAGACCCATTAGAAATAGTATACCGTAACCTGCAGCTGCCTCGTGGTGTAGGTATAGCTAAGTGCAACATTGGTATCTGTTGCATCTGACTTAATGCATGTGTTGCGCAAGTTAACAGAAACCGTACCGTAAGCAAGTAGTCAGTTGTAGGCCGGTAAACCCTAGAAATAGTACTTATAAAAGTAACGTAGGCCATTGTATCAGAGCGATAGATTGTTGACAGTTCTTTTTTGTGTCTTACTTGATTAGCTGCAATAGCACACTTACTTTGCATCATAATAAATTTATCTTTGTTATTGTTCACGCCAGGTGTTGTCCTTCGTTGTGTAGTAGTCGGGGAAAGGCTAGTGGGTGGGGGCTGAGCCATTAGACAAGCGGTAGCTGACTGTTTAGTATCTGTGTTGACCTGGTGTGACGTGTTCCCACTAGCGAAAGTGTGACTGATCGAGTGTGCGGGTCTTGCGTGAGTGACCCGACGCGCGATCAGTGCCCCGCAGCTAGGTGACGGACGATTGTGCGCGTGGCTGTGTGCGCCGGACAACCGGCGGCTCTGATGTTGTGAGCGAGGTCTGTGCGCGTGCCACGAAGGTTTGTATCCCTCCCCCTCCTTTAGATCAGAGGTTAGGTTACCCCACCACTCTCTCCATCCCTTAGCTCACCACATTGTTTTTGAGAGATCAAAAGATCTTACATAAATAGGTCATGTGGTGAGCAAAGGTAGATAACTCTGGAGGGCATGTGACATCAATTCAGGTTCTCTGGTGGTTCTTGCTCCATCTCTAGAGAATAAAGAAGTGTCTTCTGAGTGAAAAAAACACTGGCCTGGTCAGGCAGGCTCAGCAGCAACACTACATGCCTGACAGTCGAGTTTGGGTGCCCTGGGCCGTCAGGCAGTCCATTATGTTCAGCCATACTTTTGAAAAATAAAGAACATGATTTAGCAGATTAACAGGGCTCCCTGGTGGTTTTTGTACTCCCTCTGGGTTTTAAAGGGTAAGGTTACCCCCACAACAAAGTTTTAGAGGGGAAACAGCTAAACAGCTTCCAAAATTAACACATCGAGCATGCTTGTGATTGGCTTAATGCTGATACTTTGCTAGTGCTGACTTTTGAAAATTAACTGAACCAGCAGTGAATGTTTTGGAACTCTGGATTTTCATGGATGATTTCACATTTGTTGCAGAACAAATGCTGTAAGACATTACACCATTTTCAAACACAAATCAACTGAACTCTTGCTTCTAGCTTTCTTGAGAACTATCAGTGTGTTGTGTATGCAGTTTCTTTTGTGCCAAAGCCAGCTGTTTGGCTTCATGTTCTACCATGACATTTTCAATAACAGGAAAAATTCAGGCAGTCGCCTACAAAAATGTTGTTAGCTTCTTTTGGTTAACCATTTTGGCAAGTGGCCTTGCTACACATTGAGAGAACTGTAATGTTCCAGCATGATGGACCTGTGTTGATCTTGATAGTGGCCAGTCAAAACAGTTGTGTTCAACATGTCCAGCCACTGATTTCTTCTTTGCAACATATGCGAAATATACTTAATTTTTCTGCCTTGAGTACTACGTGTACCTCTGCTGTGAAATTTTGTTACATAGGCATAGCCCCACTGTGAAATTCTGTTGTGTATATTGGAGTTTGATTGCATATTACACACATACGCACACCATGGGGAGCCCTGAGATTAAGATCAAAAAAGGGGAAGAAAGCAGAATTTGTATTTCAGTTTTCAATGTTGCAGGTGCTGAGTCACTACCATCGAGAAGGGAAAGTGAGGATCAAGAAGTTCCCTCATCCCAGCTCATCCAGATTCTGGTTCCTGTGTTTGCAGTTGTTTTCATTCTGGTTGTAGCCTTAATAGGTGCTGGCGTCTTCATCAGCAAGAGCCAGAAGCACAAGGGAGATCATAAGCGAGTTCCAAGTCAAGAGGATGATTCGAGCAAGCGTGCAATGATTCCCCCTGGGAAGTGCCCAAATGGCGAGATGGTGTAACCTCAGATTCTATTATTCATGCCTTGGGGTCTTACAACTGTGTGCCTGTCTTTGCTTGTTCCTCCCACCGTTTTCCCACCACTCTACCTTCTACAAATTTAAGTGAAATCGTATGAAAAGCATCCCCTTGTGATTATAATTTGGTGGTGTAACGGTACAGTAATGAAAATCGGTGAATGTGGGTTTCTACAACAAACAGCAAAATGTGTACGGTAAAATTTCAGCGTTTCAAAACCTGAAATCAAAGAATGCGAAGGAGAGTAATTTTGACGTTGTAGTTGTGGCTTGTGGATTTTTGTCAAGATCACTTGGTGGACCAACTTTTGAGCATAATGTGTGTCGACTTCGCTCACCTGTTGCATACTTAAGTGCAATATTGTAGTAGGACGATGGACAAGTAGTGTATTAAGTGCAAGTCAGCTGATATAAAGTGCTGGGCCTCAGACATTTTCAGCATTAAACATTTGAAGAATACACGATTTTGTTGTGCTTTCAACTTCAAGGCCAAAGTCAAGTGGAATACAACAAAGTGGAAAAGTGAACAACATGTGCTTTTCATCAGTGCAGAGAATTTCTGCATGCTGTGTAAGGTTTCGAGACAGATTGGTGAATAACTGCTCATGCCATCCTGAAAATTCAGCAGCAGGAACTAGTGATTTTGTGATGAACTGTATGTTGCAAGAGGCAGAGCTTGCAGCACAGTACATTTTAACCCAGAAATTCCATGAGCTTTGAAAATCCCATGCTGCATTTATTTTTAGGCCTGCTGCAGGCAGTTCAAAGAAGTATACACTTTATTTGGGAATGATGTAAATATATTTGGTATTGGTAAGGTATTTAAAGGTCTAACCAGTTACTGAGTTAGACAAGTCAAAGTGACTAAATAGAAGAGTCAATGTTCGTTATGCCATTTCTCGGTCAATTGTTTTATTTTTCATGCAGCCATGTTTACTTTAATCAGTTCAGTACTTAAAATGGGACATATAATCTATATATATATATATTTTTAGTTAGTTTGGTTTACAAGGAAGGACAGGACTTCTTGCTGCAAATAATCTTTTCTGTTTGATGTTTGTTTTTGATCAGATTGCAGCAGCTTGATGTTGTACAATGCAGATTTTTGATGCAGAATCTACATGTTTGGAATGCTTGAAAAAGTGCAGCTGGAGATGTCTGGCCTTGGAAATAGTGTTGTTTTTGTCAAAGAATGTGATGTACAGTTAAATAGAAGACTGCAATAATTGCAGTTCTGTTTGTGGATGGGGCTGGGTGCTTTGTGTGTGTGTAGGTGACTGGGTGTGTCCACACAAGCGTATGTGCATGCTAGTCAGTAGAGCACTGCCTGCTTCATGTGTTTTGTGGAACAAGAAAACCCTGGTTGTCCTTATAACTAATATAATTCTGCCATCATTTGGCAGAAGGCAGCAAGTCCACAAAAGCATGTTTTAAGAAAAATGAATTTATGTATTCATGCCTTCAACTTATACAAAACTGCAGGGATTAAAAAAAATTCTACTGCCAACTGAAATAACAGTGATGAAAAACTATTGTCAAAGGCAGAGTTTTGTGTGAAATATGATAGATGCCCCAATAAAAGCATTAAAATGAGTGCTTACTGTGATCTGCCTGCATTTTTCTTGTTCTGTTTTTAGATTCAGCTGGCAAAAAAAAAAAGAAGCAACTCCAAAAAAAGGGACTTGCTTTGATTTTCCAGCATTTTGGTAATAATCTGTTTTTTTTAAATTCAGCATAAGAAGGAAAGCAACTCCAATCATTAGACTTAGAATCTACCCGTTATACTAAAATGTTTTTTATCTGTTGCATGCGGATGTAAGCAAGATCTGTGAAATATTTTAAATAGGTGATCTTCCATGTTATTAGACTTACTGCTTTCTTCTTGCTGTATGCTGACAAGCTGTTGACCGATGGCAGAAAACAGCAAGTCCAGGAATATTTTGGAAAAGTTTTTATGGACGTAAAGCTTGTCTGCCATCTATACTGCAATATAAAAAATGGACTGTTTTATCTCATAGTCTAAAAAAAACCAGACACTTGATTTTTTTGTCATAAAATAGATTTGACTGATGTGCATGCAGCAACAAAAATGGTAAGTTTTTTGCCAGAAGTGGACTTAACTACTTTCTGCCAAATGATGGCAGAATTATAAGAAAGAAAAAAGTGTGTTGTTTTAGTATTACAACGGTGTATAACCATCCTATAAAATCAAAACTACAGCTGCATTGATGGCATCAGCCCATAGATGTAAAACCATCGCATCAGCAACTGGACCAACTGGATGATGCTCCTCCTGTCCTTACACTTTGTGTGTCATTCAGCATAACATGCTGCACTAGCCCCTAGTTTGATGTTATTTATAGAGTGGAGTTCCCCAGCTATCTTGCCTTTCACCTGCATGCACCTTGGTGTGTTGTCAGAATACATTATTTAATTGGTTTGCTTTCCTTTGTCAGTGTTGGTGTTCAGCTCATTTTTTTTCCTTGAACCATGTGGGTAGACGGCACTTGTTTTATTTCTTCTCTCAGTTCACACATTTCCTGGAATCTCGGAAAACTTAGAATGGGATGTTTGCATGTGTGTATGCGTGTGTGGGGGTTGGGGGGTGGTGGGAATGCACCACTGCCCTTGTGCATGCAGTAAGATCAGTTAGTATAATGTCAGCATAGCTGTACACATGAGTAGGAACATCTACGTAAGCATTGTTGATCAGTAATCTTGGCCGATAATACCAGATACATTCAATCGTGATGGCAGGCTCATCTTTTTTTCCCCCAAGCTGCCTGGCTGTAGTCCGATTATCATTTGTTACAGTATGCGAATTCAGTCCTCAAAGTAGGGTGTCCTCCAGGCATGCTGTACAGAAGAGTAGGTGCATTCTGGAAAGTAAGAGTAAACATTTTCTGTTTTTTCTTTCTGTGTATCCTGGCTGCAAAATTTGCATGCCCAAAATAAGAGACACCTGCTTTTGCACCTTCCACACATCCAGTGTGCACCCTGTGTTATTTTAATATATTATTATTAGCTACAGTAACAACTTGACAAGTCTTTGTCACCAGCCTTGCCACGTCCACAGAATACATTGTCACTAATTTGATTTTTTGGGGGGTGGGGGGGGATATGCACATAGTGCAGTTGAAATTGTTTTTGTACATTGCACTCCAACTAGGAAGCTTCAGTCCCCAAACTTTCAACATTACTAGTGATTGATTCACTATTGCTTTTGCTTGGTTAGTAGTCTTTTTTTCATGCGTCATGGTGAGTGAAGTACTTTGTCTTTAACTTCAAAATGACTGTGGTACAGTAGGCAATACGATTTGGGCGAGTACAAAATCATACTGGTATACATAATGAGATTTAGTGGGTTAAGAAATACTTGGCTTGGTAATGAGATTTGGGTGCAAAAGATTAGCAAGGATAGATTCTTGTGAACAATCAATCATAATCTCTGCTGTGTGTTTTGTAATGTCTTTGAAAATGAAGGTCAAGTCATTATGTGCATGTTGCACTTGAACATCCATCAATCATGTTTTACAGGTAATTAGTGATCAAGCTGTGCAACTGTGACCAGGTGTGGATAAATGTTTATTTTCATCCATGTCTCTTTCACTGTGTTTTATTGGATAAACATTTTCATCGTAATTTAAGTACCTCGGTGTCCTTTTGTTTATACATATTTACAAAGCCTCTCTGACATTCCTGAAAACAATATTCTTTTGCTGTTTGTGATTTAACTGCACAGATTGGAACTGGCCACAGGAAACAAAGAATCTGGTGGAAAGAGTTGGGGTTTTTTTCCCCCAGACTCTCTGTTCCTGCAAGTGTTTAGTCTCTTAAAGTACTCAAAGAATTATTGGTTTGCCAGTACTTGAATGTTTCTGGGTTCCACAGTTTGGTTCATTTGGCCATTGTGTATTTTGGTCAGGTTTGATTATAATCATCAGTGTTTGATATTTATTTGTTCATTAACAGAACACATACAATTTCTGATGCAGCAGCAGTATTATTTCCATAGGATACCTAACTGGATACTTCAGTGTGTTTACTCATGTACAGATTGTACAGTCACTGTAAGACGGCCACGGATTTTCTTCTTTTATTTTCGCTTCTTGCTAATCAGTGTCAATGACCACACCTCGTGAAATTTTTTATGCCTATTACTGCCTCCATGTGTACATGACATTTTAGTTTCACTTCTGAGCATTAAAAATTTGAAAGACAACCATGTGTATGTTTCATGTGTGGAAACTGGGTATAAAAATTGCCAGGATTGTACTAGAGCTGGTAAAATTAGAGTGGGGAAATCATTATATTTGGCCAGGTAAGTTTCTTCCAAAATAAGCAGTTTTCAAGGCATCTTCATGAAGTGGATGCAAACTTCAAAAGTTGTGCTTTCTGTCCACATAAGATGCAGCCAATCACTTGCCTGTAAACAAATTCAAAAGTTGTACTTTCTGTCCACCTAAGATCATGTGCCTGCAAACTGCACTTTTTTTTTTTTTGCTGCAGCAACTGATACAGTTAATGTGTATCCGATGAAAGCTGAGTGCGACTATAAAAAATTTGATTAGGCATGGATAGCCATAAGGAAAGAAAAGTTTAGACCCCATCCCACCCAGAAAATGAACCCAGCTAATAAATGGCCAAATTCAAATGTTTGTGGCAATTCCCCTTCATAACCGTAACAAAATAATAAAGGATAGCCCCTCTCCCCCTCCATACTTTCCTAACCAAACTTTATATGACTATACATTTACTGCTTCGTACTACACCATAACCCCCTGCCTAACCCCAACAAGCAGTGAAGGGTTAAAGGTTTCGCTCACATTTTTTTGTACTGTAGTTTCTTGCGGCCTGTGAAGGCCACCACCATTACATAATTACCAATTATTTTCATTTGCTGGACACCAATTTTATTAGACTCGGACAGTATCCTCGCAGATATCAGGTACCCTGAACACATAATCATCTGGCTGGAAGTTCACTACAGACGTGTTGAAGAAAAAGACGTTTTGAAAGAAAGGCACTGCAATGAAAAGAAAAAATGTTGCAACAGTACGGATCCCAGTGAAGACAGCAATCACACTAATACTGCGGAAAATGTCAAGCATCACTAGAGATAACGAAATGCTAAGTGGGATGTTTGTGACTGTGTGAGAGAAGAAGGAAGAGGGAGCCAAATAGAAAGACTAAGATGCCTATAAAAGATTGATGGGCCGAAAAATGTACCCGATGAATGTTAGGAACTGTTAGGACATTCCCGAAACCCCTTTTGTAATTTAGTAAAATAATTTGGATCTATCCCTTGAACTGACATTCTGACTGAACAGCTGTGCTTTGGCTAAAACTGAAGTGTTTCCATTCATTGTAAAATGATTTGCTCTTTGCATCTACGATCTAGTTTAGAACTAGTAGTGATGTGACCAGTCCTCTTTAAACCATATGGAAGACGTTCAACCCGAAGGTACGGATGAACATAAAAACACGGACACAGCCAGACAGGCAGAAAGGAAAGAAAAAAGTATACTGGTGTATGCGCGTGCTTGTGTGAACTGAACATTGCGCAATTTATATACTTCCGTCTTTGACGCCATACAGCTCCTCAAACATGGGCAGATAATCGCTGTTCATGGTCACATGGAAAGTTATCGTTCCTTCCATCGTCCCAGTCGCCTCCCAGCCGACAGAAGTGAAAACCCCTGCGCCGTACGTTGTTTGTGAGAAGGTTATTGTGGAGTTCTCTGTTACCAAGGACAGAAAAAAATCCCCCACTGAGCCAGTTTAAACTCAATTGCCACTGTAATTGTTTTCTGGATTCAGTGCTCCATACACACCACGGCTACGTCTACAGGTGCAGAATGTCTGCATCACAGCATATATAATAAAAAAATTATACCACAACAACAATGCTGATGTAAAGTAGTCGACCTTTAAATAGTGAACAGGACTCGGTTAAATGAACGTTGATTCTGCTGTTCAGTTCATAAAACTAGAATGGCCTGTTCCCCCTGTGCATTCTATGTGCGCTTTAATTTTGCGTGTAAACAGCTTGGGAGACGAGTGCATGTCCAGGCAGCCCAGTCCTGGTACTCCTCTTTAGCACCAAGATGGAGAGGAACAAGGTGGGGGTGGTAGGGGGCTGTCGGCAAATTACGTCACATCGATCACATACTAACGGCATTATTCTTACCGGGAAGGCACTGTTCCTTGAAGGGACCAGGAAGCTGACTTTTGGTGCAGGTGCCATTGACCATTGAAGGGTAGGTGACAGTGTACAATGTCCCCTACATAGATGTGGCACAGCATATTTTTTTCAAAGTTAAACAGATGAGCATCAACATAGGCAGGAGTTAGAGACGCGATGGTGCGAGAGACGGGGGGGGGGGAACTGCATTTGAAAACTGGCATATTGTTGCCCATATCTATGATCGAGTTCCCATAGCAATAAAGTCTTTTCACCTACAATGTATCAGTTCAATTATCTGCACGACGAAAATTCTGGTTAAACTGTTTGGTCCCTTCATTGATTGCTTAAAAAAATCAAAACACATTAGTGTTTTATATCTAAATATATATATATAACAATAATGTGAAGTCTCGGCGAGGCGTAGACTTACGTTAGGGTAGTCATAGAGCAGTATCTTTTCTTGGGGACCGTACTCTCGGACCTGAATCTTCTTCTGTATCGCCGAGTAAGCAACCATGGTCATAACCTGTCAGAAAATGTTATTGTAACGTTGCCGTCCCTTTCGTTCAATCCACCGTCACAATTCCTCTTTCCATGCACCCTCCCTTCTACGGTCGTACAAATGACCAACTGCGGGGTGGGGGGCACGTCCCAAACTTTATTCGTCTATAGTCCGTTGCAGGCGACGAACGGCTTAACCGTGCAACCCATTCGTTCTTAATTTGTCTAGCGGCTAATTGGATCTCTCTCTCTCTCTCTGCTGACCGCTTCTCTTGGTGACTCATAGACGGGAGCCTGCCCTTCTGCATTACGCTAGCATCTCCTTGCGACTAAAGGCAGTTACTTCTTCCCAGCTCGACGCAGCTGAATCAAAGGTGCACGAAGAAGGCAGCTCTGTGGCTCCCCCTCCCCACCACACACACACACACACTGTGCCCCTCTGTCTTCTGTCTCGCCACATCCCGCTACATTGGCTCTTTGCGGTCAAGACTTTCAAAGTCCGACGACCAAGCAAGCCCCAAGGGCTGGACGTAAACCCGAGAAAGCTTCTCCCTTCTTTTCGGTCTGTGTGTTTCTCCCCCCTTCTTCTTCCGTCCAGACTCCGAGTTCCCCCTTTTTATTTCTCCCTCTTGCAGTGCCCTCCACATCACGTGATCCATCCCCCCTCCTCACGTGCCCCCACCCTCGCAGGCGGCATCATGTGGGTATCCAACTTATGACCTGTTGACAGGCGCTAGTTCCCATGTTTGGGTTTCCCGAGTTCCCGAGTTCACCGACCGCTTGTTGCTGATGCAGCCGTGCTTGGCTGACAGCATGCTACCTAATGGGAGTGTCCGTCATTGGCACCTGGGCGGGGAAGGTTGGTTAATTAATCCCTCCAGTACATGTGTCGTTCCCTGTGTGAGAACTACATTTCCTTTTCTGTGCTGACTAGGCTACCCTCCGGTCCATGAGTCACCCACGGCTTAATACATAAACAAACAATGCTGGTTTTACACGGGCCAGCTCTCATTTCGCTATAGTTATATGTCATCCTTCAGTTCTGATTTATCCTTCAAGAGCGATCTGGACTTAAGAAAAGGACATTACAATTTTTCAAAAATGAACAAAAAACTGTTTTGTGCTATGAGCAAAAGTAAGCTTCATTATCCCATCAAACAAGACAATAAGGCTTAATGGATATTATATCCGACTAAACTGCTGGTGCTCGAGAACCAAATCCGCTGCAAAAGCATTTCACAGAGGCAATAATTACTGAAAAACGCAGCCTTACACTGGTCGTGGTGTGTATGTCATTGGTTACCACCCCTGTCATCATAGCCTGGCCTCCTAGCCATTCTTTGGGTACGCACAGGGTGGAGGCTGGAACCCCAGGTGACAGAAAAGAGGTCAGACTCAAAGACCCAGCAGTTTTGATATACACCAACAAAATGACGAAAAACCACATCGCCTGAGGCATCTGCAGAAAAAAAAGTAGATTGACGTGTAATATGCTGTTAAATGCCCAACAGACTTGACAAATCCAGCCCTGAAGGCTTACAGTAGACAGCACATCTGTAAAAATGTTAATGCACCGTAATTTTATTCCCCAAAAATAATAACTAATAATAATAAATGATTCTTATACAGCGCAAATCCCCCGAAGGGCTCAATGGGCTTTGCTTCAATTAGCAGTAAGAGATGATAAAAAAACAAATCGAATAAACAATCGATCGCAGTGCAAGGAGATTAACCTCATGCAGCACACAAAGACACACTACAGGCACTAGCAACCTCTCTCTCTCTCTCTCTCACACACACACACACAGCACGCTCGCGCGCACACAGCCATGGCGCAGCATTATCAGGTACTTAGCGTGGTTCCAAATCAGTCAAAATTAATGAAATGCCAGGTAGAATATTCTTGAGCTGTGGTTTAGAAGTTTAGAGTATAGGAGCATTCCTAATGTCAGCTGGCAGCGAGTTCCAGACACTTAGTACAGCAAAGCCAATAAAGCTTTAAGATTGGCTTACGGTTCTGCAAGGATATTTTGGGAGAAGGACCTAATTAAGCTGTCTAGTAAGTGTTAAAGCAGACAGTAACTGCGGCAGTGAACCATGGAAATGACGATACACAATAGAGCGATCTTGTACTACATCCAGAACTTAATGAAGCTCTTTGACCAAAAAGGTGTGACATGCTCCCTCTTTGATTATCGCAAGAGAAAAATCTCGCGGCGTTTGATTTAGACCCGCTGCGATATCTGTCCAGAAGCAAGACCTACTGACAAGGAGTTACGTTAGTCCAGCCAAGAAATATAAATGTCTAACGTACAGTGGTAATGAGGGACAAAAAAGGTCAGTTGGAAGCAATTTTCCAGAGCTCAAGAAAAGCAGCACGGCACACAGAACTAATATGCAATTGCATGGAAAACTTTGGATCAAGGTGTACACCGAGATATTTGACAGGATTGGAGGGGAATTCTTTCACTCCTGATCCCAGTGTTCGCAAACTTGCTGTCAACAGAACAGTGGAACCTACTGGCATGACCTTAAGTCTGTATTAAGTTTTAGGTTATCACTGCTCATCCAACATACCAACTCATCAACACATGACTGTTGGTTGGTTGGTTGTTGCTTGATGTCCGAATGCAAACGAAGTGCATATCAGGACGGTACTGCTAAGACAATTTAACGTGCTGCCATAGGAGGAACTGCCGTCGCAACAAGGGCTTCAGCCCCACCCAGTCACATTATACTGACACCGGGCCAACCAGTCCTAGTACTGTTCCCTGTAGTGCCAGGCGTCTGGCAGGGCAGCTACTGGATTGTCAATTTTTAAGTCGTAGGTATGACTCGGCTGCAGTACGAACCACCGACCTCCCACCTTAACCGTTAGACCACCGAAGCGGTCCCTACATGACTAAAGATCAGACGAAGCAGCAGAGAACTGCGCAGGCGAAGGTTTAGTCACTTCAGCATCAATACCAGGTCAACTCACCATACTTATCAAAGCTTTAGTGTTTCGCGTATATTTCAGATTTTTTGCGGAACAAGCATCTAAACATACCTTCAAAGGTCCAAAGATGGCTGTTGCTAAATTACTGATAACATCGGCAGTGGGAGACTTGTGACTTGGAACAGGTCAAAGATAAGACAGCATGGATAATTTCTTTAAAGAGGGTCGGGAGCACTGGAGTCGTGTCCATAATCAGTTCTGTTGTTGTGTCCCTAAGTAGGGACGGCCGGGTAAGAGAGTGCCTCCAGCGTGGGTACGTTGGGATGAAGGGTGGATTACGCGTTAAGCAAATGTGCAGCATTGATATTCATGTGCACGGTGGTGCATGAAAACGAGTGTTTACGCTGGAAAGGAGCACGCTTTTAACGCGAGTTAGTATCGCGTTATCTGTTAGACTGTTAAAAATGTCTGGTCTTGGCGTACACGCCTTTTTTTCCACTATCGTCTGTCCTGTAGCCTTGGAGACCGTTGGAATACTACTGATGACTTGGCAAGCAGCTTTCTCCATTTTCCATTTCTCTGCAGCCTCTGTCAGTCTCTGGGTTTCTGTCAAAGTTCGATCACCCCGCTCTTGGATGTTGTTTTCCCATCCCCTCCTTTTCCTCTTCTTCCCCCATGTACTGTACTTTGCAGATTGGCTTTTGCAAGTCCTGACGATCTCTAGAAGTTCCCCTACCATTTCACTTTACACTATTTTCCCAGTGGTCTTCTGGTCTTACATGGGTTTCTGTACCCTTTCTAGCACTGCCTCGTTGGTGATGTGGTCTTTGTACGAGGTATGAAGGACTTTTCTGAAACATTTCATCTCCATGGCTTGAATCCTTCTCTGCAGATCGGCTGTCAGGGTCCACGTCTCGCAAGCACAGAGAAAGATGGAGATGACTAGAGCACGCTTCAGTCTGATCTTGGAACTGCCACTCCAGATAGGTTTTAGTTTGAGTGCTGCAGTTGTCTGTGGGATTCTGGCAAGAACTTCCGGCTTTTAGCCTTCATCAGTGACAATGGACCCAAGGTATCTGAAGCTGTGGACTGATTCTAGCTTGTCGGTCTTGATTATGATATCAGTGTTGATGCATTGGAGTTGTTGATCACCAGTTTGGTCTTTTCAGCACTGATCTCCATGCCATAGGCTGTTGATGACTTGTCGAGACGTTCAACCAGGTGGGCATTTTTTTTCATTGCCATCAATGTCATCGGCAAAGCACAAGTTGGTTAATGCTTCTGCACCGATGCTGACTGTTCCTTCATGATCTTCCAGGACGTCTGTCATGATTGTTTCTAGGAAGATAGTCAACAGGGTGGGAGAGAGAAAGCGATTACTGTGGTCCTGAACCGGTCCTCCGTACTACCGTTGAAGAATACTGCACTGGTAACTTTAATATAGACTTTTCCCGTGACATTGATCAGTTTGTTGTTGATGTTGTACGTCATCATATTTGGTACATGCTACATGGTACATGCTAAACGTTTTCTTGAAGTCTATGTATAAAGACATTCTAGATACTGGTGCTGGAGGTATTTCTCTTTCAGTATTCTTCGACTGAATATCTGTTCAGTAGTGCTGTGCCCTGGTCTAAATCTTGCCTGTTCCTCTGTCTGCAACAATCTTTTCAGCGTCCGGCTGTCTGCTGAGTATGATCTTCAACATAACTTTGCTTGGGTGGCTGATCAGGGTATGTTGCTCAAGTTCTGTCATACTTGCAAGTTGCCTTATTTGGGCAATGTGACTCTAGACATCGTTGAACGCACACACATCCACGTATGCACGAACGGACGGGCAAGTTTTGAAAATTGAAAATAATCATTCTGTATTTAAAAGGATTATACAACATGCATATCCTGAATTAACGAAATACCTAGATCACTGATAATATAGCTGAATTTACAAATGCAAAGGACTGAAGAAACGTGTGGCCACCAATCAATCATCATTCATCAATCATCATCCATCATCATCCATCATCATCCATCAACCATCAACCATCATCCATCATCCATCATTCATCATCCATCAACCATCAACCATACAGCGCAATCCCCACGAAAGGCTAAACCCGCTTTACACCAGTTAACAGCACGAGATAATAAAAAAGACCAGGAATTATAATAAACAATGGAAGTGCAAGTAAGTTACACCCACGCACCACACAAAACACACAAAGATGCATCACAGGCCGCCACACCCCTCTCTCTCATCACAACCACGCACACAGCACACCCACACACGCACACACCCACACAACCACGCACACACGCACACACCCACGCACACACATTCAGCCACAGCGTGGCATTAAGTGGTGCAGCATGGTTCCAAATCAGTGAAAATTAATGAAGTGCCGGGTGGAATAAATAAGTCTTGAGCTGTGCTTTAGAGGAAGCGAAGGAACATCCCTTAGTTTAGCTGGCAGCGAGTTCCAGACACTTGGAGCAGCAAAACCTTAAAACACGCTGGCCAAAGCTCTGAGGATGGTTTTCGGTTCTGTAGGATTTTTTTTTCGCCGGAGAACCTAATAATATAATAAATAATTTTCTTTAGCAGATACGGCGGCAGTGAACCATGGAAATGACGATACACCAGCATAGGGTGATCATGCTTGTATTGATTGCAGAGCTTAGAACCCAGTGACGTTCTGTGACCAAAGGCGTCACATGCTCCCGCTTTGATTGCCGCAAGACAAAAGTCTCGCGGCGCTGTTTTGAACCCGCTCCAGCCGAGCGATCTGTCCAGCAGGAAATATATACATATATGTAATACATGCATCAATCATTTCTGAGTCATCCTAAAGTCTTGCTCCTTTTTAATCTGCATCTTTTCCATATTTTAAAACTGCATCAACTTGGTAAGCAAGAACGTTCCGAGGTGCAAAGTAAAGCACGTTCGTGCGAGTCTCTATAAATGACACTGTGAGTGTTAAGTCAACATGGTATATGTGCCAGTAGTCAAGTGAAAAATGCCGACCGATAGTGTAGTGTTGTACAGTCGCGTGACAAACGTGAGAAAAATCCACGTGAGAAACAGTCGATTGCTGCATTGCATTATGTCGTCTGCTGTGTATTACAATAGACAATCGAGTTTTTCTTCCCTAGACATATTTATAAAGCATCGATATTTTCAATTTTGCTGTGTAAATAAATAGCGGATTTTCTCGCATAGAAATAGTAAAATGTCTGTGTGCAGCTTACAGTGAATTCCTCGCACAGAAGTTAAAAAATCAGTAAACTGTCTTGCACCTATTAACTACTCTTGTAAAAATAAAAAGTGGTAAGTTTGCACCAAAAAATTGCGCTAGGGTAAAATCGTAATTTTCTAGCTTTTGTTAACATTTTGTGTAAATGCATGTCAGACTGTCGTCCGAGTGTCAACCATGTCAGAAACCTAATCTGACGCCACAGATATGCACACAATCTCTTCTGCAGTTTCGTGTATTTGGCTTCGAGCCGAAAGAACGGAGAGAGATTTGTGACGTTCATTTCGAACTTTGTCAAAGCTGTCGGATGCGCCCATCCTTTGAAATGACCGGCCTGTGCAACCTGGTTAGTCTACTTAATTGTTAATTAACAGCTGCTGCGCTGAGGGCGTGTCTTCGCAAATATATTGCAAATATTGATCAACTCTTCGGACTCATTACAAAGGCGCCAATCCACATGGCGAACTGTGGAAAAAGACGACTGAAAAAAATTATAACATGGGCAATATGACAAAGCGTAAAATTGTGAGTGAGTGAGTGAGCAGATGGGTAGGTGGGTGGATGGGCTTAGAGCGAGTGAGCGAGTGAGTGATGCAATCATTCAGACTTACGGACAGAAAGCACATGTACTCGATTCAACATTACGCGCTGCAAGTCCACCCTGATCCAAGCACTGCCGTTTAAATCCATTGACGCGCTACGAGCGGTTGCATTCTAACCGTATGTGGGTGTGCGCAGATGACCTGTCACAACAGCACCAAGGTAGTTCAGCCACGTTCGGCATCCTCGGAAAATTGGAATACATAACTACACAGAACCCTGCTGCAACATATGTTGGTATTCTGTACTGAAAACGTTTACAAACAAGTTTTTTTCCTTGTTGAAAACATTGTTATGTGAACAATGCGTTTATGAAGGACTCCAGCAGTTGACATTTTTTTTATCACACCGGAGGCAGCATTGTCTTCATGAGCATTTAGGCTATGAATTGAATGGAGAACAAGCACGGACTGGCGCGCGAAAATAGGTTTATATCCAATAGGAACAGTTAGCAAACCTGACAAATGCCAAAACTCGACCGCAAATACGAGGAACAACGTGGCGGCTGCTCTTAGTGTTACCATGAATCGTACGCGCGATATAAGAACCTGTGATGGTGTTCTGACAAAGGAACTAAAATCTGTCAACATCGACACTACATTCGTATTTGCGAGAGATCGAGGAACATATGTTACGAGCAATCAAGCGGGTGGGTAGGATTATACAGATCTTAATTAGATCTGTATTATGCTACCCACCTACTTCTTTTTAAATCCGCTATTAAGTCATGTGCATGACAGTAGGTGCCTGGGAAGATTTGTGGCGATACAAATTAAAACAGTACTGAAGAGAATATTTGAGATGTGGTAGTTGCACACATTCGTACAGAGGAATCGTGTTGTCGATAGCGGCATGCCGGACCTTAATTAGAGGAAAGAGTATAGGTGACTTCAATTAACTGTGAAAACGGAGGACTGGGATGGAGGTTAGGGTTGTTTTGAGACAAAGCTGTCGTTAGGGGCATTCAATTAGGAACAGATGTCATAGTACTTTGCCTTTAGTGTACTCCATATATGATCACAATGGGGGAAATTTGAATGCCCATCTGCCTACCTAGATGTCTGGATTTCTCCGTTTTTCCTTTTCCTTCGATAGTCTGTGCCGTACCACCCTGCATTTTGTCCTGTCTGCGTGCGTCCGTCTGTCTAATACCTGTCTCTGTTGCGTGTGGTTGTGGAAGGGAGAGGAAGGGTAATGTTTGAATGATGCGCAATGTGGCAGTTGTCAGCTTAGCAAGATATAAAATGGATCGAATTTCACATAAGTAACTGCACAAAAAGTGTTCAAGAGGTGTGTAAAGGCTAGACGAGTTACACAAACGTCCAGCCAGACGGGCGAGTAGACAAAACAACGACCTTGTCTGTCATCAGTTCAGTGCTGCCGCAAATGTTCTGTCTGCAGCTGAATACAAGTGCATAAAGACTGCTGCACTGTTCCTGCTCTTTCAGATGGAACGGATTTCATCTACGTGTACTGACAAACAGAATCTTTTGACAGTGATCCGACACTAACAATGATTTTATTCTTCTTTATCCTTTATGCTTTCTCCTTTAAGGGTTGGGGCATGAGACACATTAAAGAACAACCTTTACAAAATGAGTTCACCAAGAGAGCACATACATAATAATGTATGCATAATTTATACAACTGTTTACTATATTGTAGATAAATATACCCTTTTACTTCTATTTGAATTGCTGAATGTAAATCACAGAAACATATCCAGTCCATTAGAAGAGATTTATTTGAGTACTGCTACAGGGTTAACAAAACAAACTTTCGTTGCCAGATTTATATTTTTACAATTTTTTGGTGTTAAGAGACTAAGCTTGTTGACATTTGAAAGCGTTCCGTAATAGCTATGTAACAGTGTGCTGCGACGAATATTAACGTTATCGCATGGGAACAAACAGCTTAGCGCACACCCAGTGTTATTTCTATCAGAGTAGTAAAATCTTCCTTCACACTAGGCACCTGCTGTATTTTAGCGACATGCTTGTACCAGGAAATGTTTATTCCGTATTAAGACAAGATTGGGTGTCCTTGAACTACTCAGTAGATTTTTTTTAAATAAGAAGATTGTATAAACGTATACTGACTATTTACGTTATCAAGATCTTTCCCTTCTTAGGAGACACTTGCAGAGCTTGCTATTGGAGTGTATGAAAACAGAATTAAAGAAGGAATAAGCTCAACCCCGTTCCCCCTCCACTCTTCGTGATTTGATCTGATTTAAACTGAGATGTCCTCCGAGTATTTTAATTAGTTTCAAACGCTATTCCTTTAGTTTTTATGTCCATTTGATAAGTCGGACCAAGACAATCCTTTTTATTAATTAAAAAACTTTTTTTTATAGAATTTGTTTCCGGGGTGATTTTTGGTTGGTAAGATGTGCACTTGAACTAAAGTTTTTACTTCAAGTGCTGTGTACGCAGCACGTACCCTCCTTATGAAATGTGCGTGCACAACAGCGAAGATGCAGAAATCATCGTGTCACTCTGTTGTCAATAAGTGCATCAGGTGCGCTTGCTTTAATTTGCTGATCGACAGCACAGCTGCGGCAAACCGCCATTAACCATCGATGTAACAGCGTTCCTGCAGAAGCTCGTGCTGGTCGCGGCTGTGAGCATATTAACAGCGTGACGACCAAGCATATAGCTTTCACCTTGTGCCTCGCGACAGAGCTCGGACAGCTTTTGAAGGCACTCGGTGTAGACAGACGCAGCAATTTGGGGCCTCATCACTTGTCTTCCCAAAATAATGGGCACCTGTACGTTGAACTTGAGTTACGAGCTCAAAACTGGAGTTACGATGATGGGTAAGACCTGGTGGCCCGTTATACATTTATTTTTAACTCTTTCTCGACTTGTTTTGCTGTTAGTCGGTGGTGTTAGATTTAAAAGATATTGCTGTTTTAACCCTTTTTTTTAATCTGGTGGCGGAAATTCTCTTTTTGTGATTCCCTTTCCTAAATAAATCCATAGCGTAATCAGGGAAGATTTTACTTGGGGACCCTTTCGTCAGCGTCTCTCGGCGTGACGAAAATGTCATCAGCTGATGCTAAAAGAGATTTGAAGAGCTTTTAAAAAAATTGTTTTCATGAGGAAAACCACGTACGTCAGATAAACATCGAGCGGAACAGACAGCGATACGGGAGAAAGCAGACTGTTACGGCGGTCAAGATCCGAGACTTAATATTACTCATTGACGTCTACTTAAAAATCTGATGAAGTTCTGATCTACGGGTCATCACGTACGCACATACAAACTGCAATTCATGTAAATGCCCGGGATCAGTGTACTGAATAATTAAAGGAATTTCCACGAACTGTGCTGAAAGGAACGTGAATCTTAAACTCCCAAATCATCTGGCTGCCATGTACTGTATAATTCTATCGACAAGTTCATGTACACAAGATTCGATTGAGTGGGTGCTCACATGTCTGTCTGTGAAGACAGGCACGGAGGCAGACTACAGAATAATAAGGCAGGCAGACAAGCAAACGCAGACAGAAATTAATTCACAGCCTTTCCTTTCCGTAATTGCTGTTATGTCGATCCACACTTCGCGTTATGTATGTTTTTCGTTTCAAGTTCTGGTCTCACCTCCTAATGTCACATTTCAACCGGTCTTCTTCTTGTCTAGAGCTGTCTTTATATTGGATATTTTCTCACTGTCCTATGAGTTTCGTAGTTATGTGGGAAGCACAACACTGCCATCGATACACTTGTCAGCGAACACAATTTTGCATACAATATTTGCAGTCCGTGGGTTTAACCATTTACTGCAGTTCGAGTCGGTGATGTCGACATCCCTTTCGTCGACTCTGCAAGAAACCTCGGTGTTATTATTACCTCTAACATGACACTGGAAAAACACATTTCCAACATCTACAGATCCGCTTATTCTGAACTCAGAAAAATCAGCAGCTTCCGTCACCTTCTGTCCGACCAGGTTGCAAGCACCTTTGTATGTGCCTACGTTCTGTCTAAACTCGACTACTGCAATTCCTTGCTGGCCGGCTGACCTCTGTATCTGCTACAGAAGTTACAGAAACTTCAAAACTCGGCCGCTCGCCTTGTCCTGAAAGCGCGCAAAACAGACCATGCCACACCTCTCCTCCGCACTCTGCACTGGCTCCCCATTCAGGCTCGCATCGATTACAAGTTGTCTGCTCTCTGTTTTAATTTTTTCACTGGTGCATGCCCCATCTACTTTTCAGAACTTCTTACAATCTACACTCCAGTGAGACAGCTCCGCTCCTCTTCAGACGATCGCATTCTCTCAGCACCCCGCATCAGGACAAAAACATGTTCACCTTTTCGGGATCCACCCAATGGAATTCACTTCCTCACAACATTCGCCACTCCCCATCACTACAGGCTTTTAAACGAACCTTAAAAACTCATCTTTTTCGCAAGTATCTTGACTGACGTCGCGACTGCTTGTCTGCATTAACTTTCAACTTTCTTTGTTCGTTCTCTTTTATGATACTTTTCTATTCACGTGTGAATGACAGACGATCTGTCTCCTGACCTGATGGTCAGTGTTGCGTTCATCTCTCCCTCTGTGTGCGTGTATGTGTGTGTGTGTGTGTGCCTCGTCCGCGCGAAGTGTGCATTAAATGTGTTCTCGCGCGTTAAAAATCAACATTTATTATTATTATTATTATT